>NW_004624789.1:9722480-9742864 GCF_000247695.1 Heterocephalus glaber | reverse complement strand
CCCAAAAGCCCTTTCCTGTGGGCTGGGAGCAGCAGGAGTGATGGTGACCGGGAAGCCCCTTCCTCTGGACCAGAAGCAGTGGAATGGCAGCTCAGAAGCCCCTACCTCTGGGCCAGGAGCAGTGGGACTCAGTACCTTGGTCTGGTGGTCTGGTGTCTTCTGGGTCTTTGTAGTGTGGAACCAGGTGGCTGCTTGTCTGCAGCGGGGTGATTCGGCGTGTTCCGCGCTACTGGGGACCTCGGTAGGGCGTGGGCAGACCTGCCTGTCTGCAGAGGGGTGATTCAGCGTCTTCTGCGCAACTACAGGAAACATACTTCTTAAATAATAAGATTTGAAATTTAAAATTACACCTTCATCTTTGAGCTGCAGAAAGTATGTTGTATTAGGAGGCATGAATACATTAATCTCATTGTACACTTCCTTCTGAGCTCTTGAGTGACCAGGAACATTGTCAGTGAACACTAATATTTTGAAAGGATGTTTTTTCTTAAGCAGGGCTTAAGAAAATGGGCTTAACATACTCAGTATGCCAAGTGGTAAACAGATGTTCTGTCATGCAGTTTTTGTTTTTTCATTTACAGAGCACAAGTAGAGTAGATTTAGTGTAATTCTTATGGGCTCTAAGATTTTTAGAATATAAATGAGTATTGGCTTCAACTTAAAATCACCAATTTGGGGTGGGAATGTAGCTCAGTAGTAGAGCATTCGTCTTGCATATGGGAAGCCCTCACTTTGATCCTCAGTACCCTAAAAAGAAGTCATCAGCTTCATTAAAATCTAATAAGAGAACCATTCTGTCTGTTGAAGCTTAGAAGCCCCACATTGATTTTTCTTCTGTAGCAATGAAAGCTTAGCATGACATACTCTTCTAATACAAGGCTGTTCATCTACATTGAAAATCCATTGATTAATGCAGCCAGCTGCATCCATTATGTTAGCTGAATCTTCCCACTAACTTGCTGCAGCTTCTACGTGAATATTTGCTGCAGCACCTTGCATATTTGTTATGAAAATCACTTCTTTCCTTAAATCTCATGAACTAACCTCTGCTCACTTCAAGCTTTTCTTCTGTGGCTTCCTCACCTCTTTTGCTCCTCAAAGAAATGAAGTCAGGTCCTTGCTCTAGGTTAGGGTTTGGCTTACAGGAATGTTGTGGCTGGTTTGATATCCATGTAGATTACACAATCTTTCTCCATATTAGCAATAAGGTTATTTCCCTTTTCTATCATTTTTGAGTAGTATATTTACTTTTCTTCAAAAACTTTCTTTTCCATTCACAACTTAGCTTGCAGTTTGGTACAAGAGGCCTAGCTTCTGGCCTATTTTGAATTTCAACATGCTTTCCTCACTAAGCTTAATCATTTCTAGCTTTTATTTAAATGAAGAGTCACACAAACCAGAGGATATTGTAGTTACTGACTGTTCTAACTCAACAGTGCTATATTTCAAAGAATAGCAAAACCCAAGTAGAGGGAGATAGGTGGGGGGGCAGCTAGTTTGTGTAGCAGTTAGAGCACACAGATATACAATACCAATGAAAAAGGTTGTACTTGGAGAATTATCAAACTGTGACAGAGACAAAACTGAACAGAAGTCTATAGGGAAAATAGCTCCAAAAGAGTTGCTTGACACAAGTTTGCCACAAACATTCAATTTGTAAAAAGTGCAGTAGATACATAAAATTTGCAGTAAAGGAAGTATAATAAAGTAAACTATGCCTGAACAAGGGGATTTCCATGGGTTAATCTTTAAGAGATTAGGGAAGCTGGAAACAACTGCCAAAGCACAAACAGGTTGGAGAGAGAATATGACAAGATAATGATAGCATTTCAAAGAAATGTTTGAATTATTGCTTAGAAATATACATTTGTAATCCTTTTTTTAATTTTTTGGTACCCGGGATTGAACTCAGGACTTTGCTCTTGCAAGGCAGGCGACAGAACCACTGAGCTAAATCCGCAGCCCTGTAATCCTTTTTTCTTTTTTTAAGGAAAAAAGGGATTTTAGGTCACTAGAGTGCCTGTCTTCAATAAACAGGGACCATGTGCTGGCCAGCTCCATTCATCAGGATTGAGACAAGAAAACAAGTTATTTTTCTAATTTTGGTAATTCAACATACAGGCTTGCAAAGGACTCACCTGAGTTGCTACAGCAGCTAGTTCCATGGTACCTAACACTTCATCTGTTTTCTTCTAACTTATCAGGTTACTCAATCTGTTTTCAGGGGGACAGATGATAGACACATACTGTGTATGTGTGTGTGCTGTGTGTGTCAATAAATGGACACTTTACCACAAAGATATCACTGTTCACTGTACACAGAACATAGACTTTTGTAATGGTCCCCATGTGAGGCAAGTATCTGTACATTAACAAATATGAGACACAAGAGGGTCTAAAATAGTATGCTTTGCCAGTTATCATTAAATGAAAGAACAAAGACATCAGTGTGTAATATATTTGTAATTATTTATTGGAACTCAGATCCAAAGATACAAGGCTTATATTTCTAGAATAAGGTACACAGTATTCCTGGTTGCCAAAGCCTATGGCCAAATGATAAGGAAGGGTAATGTTCTTTAGAGACCCTCTCTTTTTGTGCTGAGACCTGATTTAGATTAGAATTTATCTTTTGTAAATTTGTTTCCTAAGTTTCTTTGGTAATTAAGACCCCTTAAGGAGCATTGACCATCTGAAGAAAACAAGGAAGACATTTGGCAATTTGAAACTAACCTCCAAGAAAATCACTGATAAGAAGTAACCCTCTGAGTCTAAAAAGTATCCAAACTCATATTCTTTGTAAATGCTTTCATAGCACTGCTTATCTTCTCCCTTGAAGGCATAAGTCTCTCTATCTCTACTCTATAATAAATTTTACTTATTCTTCTGCATGGCCTTGTGGCTTCACTGAACACAGTAAGAACCCAGGACCACAAGGGCTGTTCCCTCGTGGCAGCAGGAGCCAACTGCCTGGTGACAACTGGACTCTACACATGAACCTCAGAGATTGAGGGAGTCACCACTAAATGATTATGTCAAAGAGAAACAGTTAACAAATATTTGTGGAATGATGTATACATTTAAGAGGCTTCAAGGATATTTTAGAGATCAATAAATTAAGTTAGAACCTGGATGGGAGAGGACACATCAAAATTTTATCTGGTAAGGATTAGCATTTGTTGAGAATTTATGATGTTTAGGTTAAAGCTTTACATTCATGCTATTTCCTTCCTTATAGACTGACTTCAAAGTTACTAACACTAGCAGTAACAACCAAAGCAGTGTGACCAGACTATTTTGTTCCTAAAAATCATCCTTTTGAGTGTCAATTTTGTGGACAAAAAGGAATACCAAATTTTTTCTGCTCTTTTCAAATTTCCACAGGAAAGAATCAACCATGTTCACTTTGAAGCTTCAGGTTATCTAAAACTAAGGCATATTTCATAAAGCTGATTTTAATCTGAACCTCCTTCTCAGACTCTTTAATGATTCTTAGTATGTGATCAATGATGGCATACCTTTTCCAGATGAAGAGGGTTTTCCCTCTTAATCACACACTTGACATGCACTTACTAACATGTTTCCCAACACCCATTAATTGCTAGCATCGTGAGATACTATTTCCTGTATTGAGAATTTTGAGTTGAGTTTTCTGACATTTGTAACATAAATATTTTTAACAGACATAATATTGAAAAGGTAGGGAGGGAGATTTTAGTGGACACAGAGGCAAGTAAGGTGGAGGTTAAGGAATTTGGCTTTGTTCACAAAGAAAGGGGCACTGAAATCTTTTGATCAGAAAAGTTATATAATGAATCTATCTGCTTTTTGAAAATGTATTAATGAATCTGTGAAATAAATAATGGTTCACAAAAGTATATTTTGGAGTTATTATTTGATAGTTCAATAACTTCTGGTTACTGCAAATAGTTAAATCAAGGATTTCTAATAATATTAATTATTTTATTTTGCCTTAAATTACTAAGGTAGTTACTAAAAGCATTTTGTTGGTTCATCATAAATTTTATTAGACATTTTATCCAGGGTCTTGTTCTGTTAAAATGTGTTTGCTGATTATACCTTTTTCATCAGTACTTATACTTAGTATTATTGAAATTATACTATAAATTATCTTCTAATTAGTGGAGTAGCTCTGGGAGAAAAGAAAAAAGATGAAAGATAATCTGCAAGAAATACTTGCATATAATATCAAAGATCCAGCAATTATTAAATTAATTCAATACATATTTTCAGTGCATGAGTAACTGAGACAATTGAACTCAATATAAGTAATATTTTAAGTATATTAATCCATTTTTATATATCACAGTTTGGTACTTTCTTATTTAGATATAAGGACTTTTATTACTGATTAAATATCCTTCATCCAAAATGTTTGGGACAAGAAGTATTTTGAAATTCACATTGTTTTTATTTTGGAATATATATATATATATATATATTATTTTTTGAAGCATTCAGGATTTTGGACTTTTTAATTAAAGATGCACAATTTGTATTGAATGATTTGTACTTATCTTGAAGTCATGAAATTGTTACTAGGACAATAAGTCTTCTTTGTTCATTAATTATTGGCAACATTACATCAATCAAAAAGGTTGGGTGAGTGTCGCCTTATCCACATTTGTTTTTTTTGTCCACATTTTTAATAGACAAGTAAACAACAATTTCCCAGTGTTCTTTCCAATAAATTATGATAATTTTGGATTACCAAGGAAAATCTTTGAATGTTATTTTTATGTCTCTTCCACAGAGCATACATAAAGTGGTATGGGCACATATAATCTGTTTTTTAGTAAGTAATAAAGCATTTTAATAGATATTTTACATAGCAACTCAAATTTGTACCTAACTGAATTACAAAAAATATAGAAAAATGTATTTATTGTCAAATCTACAAGTCTAACATTCTCGGATCATATTGGTTTTGTTGCTATGTGGTAATTTTGTTTCTAATTCCCCTATACAAAATAACAAAAACAAAATCCCAACAGAATAAATTAGAGATACACTTCTGCATACAGATTTAAACTCACATAAGATGTTGAAACAAATCATAAAGTTAATTTGTTTCATTAAACGTTCTCTCTGAACTCAAGGATCTAAAATTGTCAAGCTACTTACTGTTTTGCAGTTTTAAGAACCACTCCTTGAATGCATACAATATGTCAGGTTCTGGGTGATGAAGAAATAATAAATAATCACTATCAATCGGCCAATTATCTATTATCACTGAGTTAGGCCTTTAAACTTATAATTGCAAAGTAAAGAAATAAGTTCAGTAAGAAAAGTCTGTAACATAGCATTATACAGAAAGTGTTCACTTTCTTTTTCTGTGTAGATCACATTAATGAAGAAGCCATGTTTGAGTTAGATTTTGAAACACAAGTGGGATTTAGTAGGAGAATACGATGGTGAAATAGACTCTGTGTAAAACATACATGTGAAATAGCCACAACATTCATGTTTTATTGAGCACTAAAAAGAAATTTGTTTTTGCCTCCTTCAATAAAATGTAAGCTGCTTCAATGCACAGATTTTGCTTTATTTTCTGCTGTACTCTATTGGATAACACAGTGTGTGTTACATAGTAAGCATTCAGCTAGTGTTAAATATACAAAAGAATGAGCAAATGATTTATTATATGATCATACCTTACTATAGAAGAGCTATTACTTATAAATAATGTTATAGAATGAATTACTATTGCTTCTAGTTAAAATTGGGGACATGATCAATATATAAATCTTCATATATATATGATTTTTAACATAATATTGGTATCAATCAATGCTCTAAAATGGCAGAATTACTTTCATTGAGACTCTTTTCTGGTTAAAATGATCATCTTTGCCAAGAAATCATTAAATTGCACATGTTCTGACAAAAATAAACTCCAGTTATCAATACCTCTTATTCTGAAATATTGTAGGACAAAGGAAGTATGACCTTCCCTTGGCAAAAACTTGATGCCTGTGTGTTGGACAACCACTTTGAATCTCAACATAAACTTGAAAGCAAAAAATAATAGTCCACAGTTCTGCTTTTAAAATGAATTAATTGGCACATGGAACTAAGATTAGTTAGTAAATAAGTACTCTGCATTTACAAGTTATTAGTTATTCATTTATATAAATGTTTAACTTATTTTTTAAAGTAACAAATGTTGGTGTGGCTGCCAGGAAAAAAGGAAACCTTCTACATTGTTGGTGGGAATTTAAACTAGTACAACCAGTATGGAGATCAGTATAGAAATTCCTCCATAAGCTAAAAATGGAAATTTCATTGACCCAGCAATTCCCCTCCTAGATATCATATTACAGTCACACATGCATGCCCATATTTATAGCAGCACAATTTATAATAGCTAAATCTTGGAAATGGCCTATATGCCCATCAACAGATAAATGGACAAAGAAAGTGTAGTATTTATACACAATGGAGTACTACTCTTCCACAAGGAAGGATAAACTTGAAACATTCATAGGTAAATGGATTTACCTTAAAAATCATAATATTAAAGGAAGCAAATCAGACACAGAAGCTTAAATATTGCGCAGTTTCTCTTACATGAGAAAGCCAATATATAAAGAGCATTATTAGCATTTAACTTCTATGCTCTTTCTAGGTGATAAGCTTAGAACATGCTTACAATATGATACCATGAGGCTCAATATATAGGTGAGAGACCCACAAGTATTCCATGACAATTAGCAGAATCATCATATAATTATTTAAGTTAACATAATTCTAAATGTAGAATTTTCTTGCTCAATGATTTAAAGCAAACTATTGTCACCTAAATAAAGATATCCATATTAAAGCTTTCATTTATCTGATATATACTTGTTTACCATGCTCTAATTAGCAAGGATATAGATGTAAGGAAATTATAGGGTGATAAAAGAAACAGACCAAAATGGCTAACAGCATAGTCTCTGCAGCCCATCTGCCTAGTTTAAAACCTTGTCCCTGCACTTACAAGTTGTTTGACTATGATGGACAAGCTATTTAGTCTTTCTGTGCCTCAGTTTCCTTCTCTACTGTATGGCAATAATAAATATTTTTTATTTTTGTTGTGAGAAATAAATTACTCTTTATTAATAAACAATGAGTCCCATGCATTTGTTAATAAACTAATATCAAATAATCTAGAATCAAGGAGATGGTAATAATTAAATCTGGTTAGTCAGCATGCTACACTCATAGTGATTGTTTAGCTAAATTCTAGAAGCCTAGCAGGCATTTGAGAAATAGTAAGAAAGAACCATTTGGATTATGGACCAACAGAGTAAATAGAAAATATGTAAAGTCAAGGCATGCTTCTATGTAGGATTTGCTCTCTCTCTCTCTCTCTCTCTCTCTCTCTCTCTCCATACCCTACCAAGAGCTGCGAATCTCAAAGTAATGGGATAAAGCACACAAGGGGTCATTTTCACACCTGGTGTTGTTCCTTAGAGTTCTGTTTGGGCTAACACAAAGTGTCAAATAGAATTTCAAGGGTTGGGCAGAATAGCTTACTTCCAGACATAAAAGGTGAGTGTGGCAGAGTAGGGGGAGTCACAAGCTGCAAGAAGCATGTTATTTAGTGGATCTTAACGAGAGAGAACACATCATTTCAGGATGCAATCTCACTGAGTCTCTCAGGAGGCAAATTCCAAGTGCCAGGACACATTCCCAGAGATGGTCCTGCTAGTGTGCTTTTGTTTTTGTTTTGTTTTGCTTGGCTTTTAGTTTCCCTTTGTTATGCCTTAAAAGTAAAAGGTCATGCTTTTTAAGCCTGCTGGGCTCTCCATGCCAAAGTAGTTCCAAGAAATGCACTGGGCTTCTGAATGCTGTGCCTTTGGTAGGCTAGACAAATCAAATCATTCCAGAGTGCACTTCACAGAATAGCGCCTGGGATGAGAGGGAAAATCTCCTGGTACTTAACAACTGCAAAATGATGTTATCAAGACTTACAGTCATATACCACGGCATCTCAGATATGGCTAGGATTTAGCAAGGTTGATCCACTGCCCACCAAGAGTGTGAGGAAGTGTGTGCGTGTTTTGATGAAGGACAGTGAAACTAATTATCTGCATGGAAGGTGTAGTATGAGAGATTGGTGTTGGATGTGAGCACTATTTTACACAAAAGTCAAGAGATACAATGACAAACACATTCTTCTTTATCCAGGACACTCACAGACATTTTTGTCTTCATTGAAGTTAATGATAACTGTTGGATTCCTATAAATCCAAGAGTGAAGCAAATAAAACGAAGTAAATTGAGGCAAATAAAATGAAGCTTCAAGTACTGTAGTAACTATTTTTATATTACTATTAAACCAACATAGATATGAGGAATATTTGGCATGATTTTTTCATTTATTTTAGATTTTTGTAATAAAAAGCTATTATGATAATATAAAAATCAAAGATGGAATTTGTATCTAATCTTCCTAAAAGTTATGAATCTATTAATCCTTAACTTCAACTCTCAAGCATTTATCTGATTTGAAATGTTCCTCTGAACATTCACAACACAAAATGTGCATATATGGCAATAGAATTCTAATTTTTCTATTACACTGTAAGAATGAAACAGGTGGCTAATAAATTAAACAAAGGCATGCAATCTATTATTGACCAGGTTCCTCTTAGCCATGCTGTTCCCAGAAAGCCATGTGTTCCTCATGAAATATGTTGGATAAAACCTTTTATTTCTAGCCTAGGCACACTATATAAATGTCCAATAATAATTTATATTCTTGGTTTCTAGCAACCTATGCATGATTTGACAATTTATTAGAAAGAAGAAAAATCCTAGAATTGCCCTTTAAGTAGATACTAGAATAAAAAAAATATATGTTGCTTTGTGACAAAAGTATCAAATCATATAATTATATTCTACATTATGGGCTTCATTTTCTCTGACCTCATGATGGACCTAGCGCTGATGGACTCTGTATTCTTAAAAGATGTTAGATAAAAATAACAAGGAAAATGCTCACTTATTCATCTCAAATGGCTGCTTCCAGCCTTACGGGAAGCTTTTTTTAATATGAAAAGATCTTTCCCATTTAAAGGTAAACAACATCTCCTACATGTATTACTTCTTTGCAAGTGATTGTTCTTGGCAAAGTAAGATTTTTAGTCTTGAAACCTAAATTTTGTTTTGTTTTTTTTTGGTACGGGGATCGATCTTAGGACCTTGTTTCTGCAAGGCAGGTTCAGTGACACTGAGCTAAATCCCCAGCCCCCTAAATTGTTTTTTTTGTTCTTACCTAAGTTTTAAAGGGCTAGTTTGCTTAAATAATTAAAAGATGTTCTTCCACATGGCCATATATTTCATATATCACTTGAGTACGAAAACTGTGGGGTCTAAGACACAAAACACAGCACACACACATACACATACACACATACACACACACTGTGTAGAAGAAGAAAATTGCCACACAAAGGCAGTTATAAGGGTTCTAAAGGAAATTGAAGTTTGGTAGCCTCTAATATTGGTCTTGTCTTAATTATAATAAAGACAGATTCTGTATTTGAAGAACATTCTACTTTGTAAGCATCGAAACAATTTTTATAAGTGAATCAACTGGCACTTTACAAAAGATTTATGCTAAATAAATGAATATATTCAATTAAAAATCAAAAAAATGAGTAGAAAAACATGTAGAAATTTTCCTAAGTTAGAGAGGAAGCTTGTGGTAAAGTTAGAATTAAAATTTCAAATTCCTAATCAGATCCTATATACTGATTAGGAGTTAATGCACAAGCATTTTCTTTTCTGACATTCAGAAAAAAATGTGTGAATGGTTATTTTTATATTTACAGAAATTTGCTGCAGAATGGAAGTTTAGAATCAATTAAATCCAAAATATTTTATATGTGGATTATTGTGATTTAAGGGCTATGTTCATCAATAAATAATAAGTTAAATAAAAACTTTATTTTTCCATAATTAACATAAAATTTGCAACTGTGTAACTATTTGGTGAGTATAATTAAATCATGAATTCTTAGCTCATGAAGCACAATTTATATATGTGTCAAGGTTAAGAAAATTATTTAAAGAAGGATACAGAGGATAGTTAATTTTAACAAGGAACTGTCAAGTGAGGTAGAAGACTTCACACTGTGGTTAATTATTTATTGACTTCTTCCTAGATCCTAGAAACAGGGATCTGAGAGTGAAACAAAATGCTGCAATTCCTTTGGCATAGTGACAATTGTTAACCAGCACTTGCTTTTTGCTCAGGAAAAACTCAATCATAGCCACACTAAGATTGATTTGTAGAAGTCTTAACCCAGTCATTCCTTATAGAAATAAGCAATAAATAAATAAATAAATAAATAAATAAATAAATAAATCCTTGATCAAAATGCATTTCTAGTTTTGAAATTTCTATTTCTAGAGCAAATCTTGGAGACAATAACAGGAATGGGAAAATGTTTTGGTAAAACGTTGAAAGGCAAATCTGGTTTTATTTGATACAAAATTTATCAAAGAATTTGGAAAAGGCATAAAAATAGAATACAATCTTCTTTATAACTTCTTTAAAACAATTACCCTTCATTTATTAAAGTACCAAAAATGATACAAGAATTTTGAAATATAAATATTTTTTACATGCTGCTTTCATGGCATTATATAATATGCTATGTAAAGCATTTTATAGTTAATCTACCACAAGATATGTACTTTACTGCTATTTCTAAGGAAAGTTAACTTTACTCTGCTATTTGCTATGTTCACTGAATGCATTCACATTGATATCATGTAAATGATTAAAAACATAGTATTTCCATTTATTAAAATCTAGAGCTAGAGAAAATATTCACTTAAAATTGAAATCAAAGTAAAAATAAACTTTAGAAAAAAGAAAATAATATTTCTAAACACTATAGCCAAGAATAATGATAAATACTATGTAGAAAAATTGGGTTTTTCAAGTGTTTTGTGAAAATTTTAATATGCATATATATTTAAAATATATATATATAAATATAATTGAGGTATACTGTTTAGTAGTCATATTTGGAAGATGAATAAAACATAATAATTTAGGTAATTTGTGGACCTATGGGAAAGAACTTAGTATTTTTCTTTATACAGATTTATCTCACAGTATTGCAGATTTTTCCTGATGCAACTCTTAAATTTTATAGTTTACTGTTAGGATTTCTATTTATAAAAAAGGTTAAAATCTATCCCATGACTTTACATTATATTAATTAATTTATATTATTTTTGGTCATTCTTAAAGGATAGTTGTGGGTTTTTAATATAAATTTTTGGAACTCTTACATCTAAGTAGCATGAATGAAATCTAGCCATATAATATTTTCTAATTTATCTGGTTTACCTTATATATGAATTAGCTATTTTACAAATGAACATATAAAATGTTATGTTTATCATATTACAACTATAAGCAATGTCAAAAACCCCCACAAACGTGACAAATAAAATATCCTACATACACAATAGGTCTTACATTGACTTAGTTATATTCATGCTTTTGTTCAATAAATTAAAAATTAGAAAGAAAAACATTTAATTATTATCAATGGTTCTTAAGATATCTTTTGAAAATAAAGATTGTTCGCATTTTAGATTTTACCTGTGTGGCTAGAACAATGACCACAAGCAGTGGGTATCATAATAATTTCCCATAGTTTGGACAAGTTTTGACAGATGTGCTCAAAAATTTCCCAGGGCCGGGACTTAGCTCAGTGGTTCTGGCGCCTGCCTCGCAAGCTGAGGACCCGAGTTTGATCCCCGGAACAAAAAAAAAAAAAAAAAAAAAAATTTCCCTCAACTACTACTCTTAATACTATTCAAATGTGAGGCACACAAAGTAGAAAAAACCATTAAAATAAAAATTTTAGAGAAGCTGAGGCAGGAGGATTGCAAGTTGGAGTTCTGCCTAAAGCAACTTAATGAGATCTTGTCTCTAAGTCAATACATAAATAAATAAATAAATAAAAGGGCTGGGCAAGTTGCTTAGTGGTAGACCATCTCTGGGCTTGGTGCCTAATACTACCAAGAAAAAAAAAAAAGGAGAGATAGCAATTATATTATGAATGTATATCTATTCTTTTAAAACCAAAGCTTTCTATGTTTTGTAATTTACTATTCATCATAAATATGAATATAACTAAATAAATTATTATCATAGTGTGCAAATTAAGGATTTGATATACTTGTATTTACTGGGAAGAAAACATTTAAATGACTGGTTGCCCTTAGAAGTATGAAAAAAATTTCTGAATTTACTTATAAAAGAAGAACTTAAAAGTAAAATAAAAATAATATGAATGCAAATAAAGTACAAGTTAAAATGAGATCTCGTCTTCTTTTTGGCTTAGTGTTTCCTTTCTCCCCAGAGAAGGTATAGGTTAATTGTATTTAAATGGATAATTCTAATAAAGCAACGACCTTAATACACACACACACACACACACACACACACAAACACACATTCACACTTTCTCTCTCAAGTTAGGATTGGAATTTAGAATATATTTTATAGACTCTAAATACAAAATTCTTTTTTTTCTTTTTAAAATGATGCCTGCTTATTTATCATTGGGTGCTTGTACCTGTACATGATGTATCTTTGTTCTTATTTTTTCCCCATTATGTGTGCACCCTTCACCCCCTCTACCCTTCCCTATTTACATAGACTTCATTTCCATTTTTTTCTTTTCTCGTAATTTTTCCTTTTCCTTCTTTCCTTTCCCCTTCCCCTCCCACCACCCCTACCCCTTTGGACCATTTCTTCCTATTTCATATTATCAATTATTCATTTTAATCATTTCAATCCTTATTTACACTTTCAGTTTCTCACACTAGAGAAACTATCCATTATTTACACATGTGTGTCCTATTTATTTCACTTGAGTATGGCCTCAATATGCATCCATTTAGCTATAAGTGTCTCTAGTTCCTCGTTCTTTATGGCTGAGTAGTACTCTATTTTATAAAAAAAAAACATATCTTCTTTATCCCGTTTCCAGTTGATGGGCACTGGGGCTGTTTCCAAGCTTCAGCTATTATGAACTGTGCTGCTATAAACATGGGTGCACATATATTGCTGTGGTATGATTCTTTTAATTCTTGTATACCTAAAATGTACCACTAAAAGAATTTAAGAAGAAGAAAAAAATGATGCCTTCTTAGTGTTATCTCCTAATAACTAAATTCTCTCCCCCACTACAAACAACCCAAACAAAGGGGTTTGCTTAATTTAAAATAACACAGAAATTGACAAGTAACTATATTATAAATAAAAATATACTGATAACAGACAAAAATCCTACAGTATTGAAAAGAATAGATGACAAATATGAATCATATCACCTATTAGGTTTATTGTTTGAAATGGAAAAACAGATTCAATTGCTTGTCTTGTGGGACATATTTAATATGCTCATAGTTACAAATCAAAGGGCAACAGGGATCTAACTTGTCTTTCCTTGAGAACAAATTCCAGATTTTTTAAATTTTGGCCTTAGAACATGCCTTTAAGTTTACACAATTCATAAATGCAGAACCTTATGAAGAGATATATAGGAAAATATAAATGTTACAATAGTTTAAGAACACATATATTTGATAGTCCTCAACTCTATAAAAATGTGTATTGATTCAAGAGTTCCTAAAATTGATGAAGTTTCTAGATGAGAGCACAGAGATAACCTAGTTCGA
Source organism: Heterocephalus glaber (assembly GCF_000247695.1). Next base: position 9,729,139 of record NW_004624789.1, on the reverse strand, counting down.
TTTCTTGATTTTGTAAATGGTGAAATAAAGCTCAGAAAAAATGAAGTACCTTGAGAAAGGTGATCTTCATGGCAGAGGAGAGGTCATTATACAGATATCAACAAGTCTTAAGGTGTTTACTGTTTCAACATTTGCTTTCTTGTTTATCTTACATATATCTGTAAGATTCCCTGGGTTTATTGAATGCCAAAACTAATGCTATTTGAACACTTAAAACATGTCAGAATCGATTTCATTTATGTGATTTTATTTAATCTTTGCAGCAATCCTTTAAGGAGGATTTTCTTAATTTTTCTCACATTTACTTAATTTTTATTAGTGAATATTAATTGTATGAAATAGTGGGTTTTGTTTTGGCATATTCATACATGCAGGTGACTCTTTACAGATAAGGAGATCCAGCAATTAAGCTATTTTTCTTATGTATATACCAATATTTTCACAATTTGATCTTTACAATATTTCAAAATACTTAGACACATGTAATTTCTTGGTAGTGATTTGTATTCTTTTGTAATAGGTTTAATAATATCTAGGATTTGGATAGTGTTTGATCTAATATCTCTGATCTTTCCTTTTGTAAGAAAATTTGGTAGTGAAAATGTCACTCATTTCTTCAGTAAAAAGCACTGTGAAACATTTACACTTTTTTATATTCTTCCATCCTTGAATCCACCTTGATCATAGCCAGTTTTCTTTGATTCTCTGCTTGGCTTTCTGCCTATAATGTATTGTGTAACTAGATTTCGACTTTCTTGTAAAGTGCTCTTTCATTTTGCTTAAGACTTACCTAATTTTAATTTACACTTCCCCTGCTCTGACCTGCTTTCCTTATAGGTTTCTTATTCTCTTCACTTGAGCAATCTGACAGCACTTAAAAGATGCTTATGATGGCTTATTTTTTTTATAGCTGCAGTTAGTCACACTTGTGAGAGTAACATTTTCCTCTTGGAAAATAATTTGGGTATGGGAAGATTTTAATGTGGTAGTTTTTTCCTAAATGTTCATAGTACGAACACCATTATTAAATAAAAAATAATACCAATAGATTAAAAATAACACCCTTTCTTTCCAAATAAATATCTTTAGAATATATTAGCGGTAACAGCAAAACAAGGAGATGCCTGGCCCATAAAAAATAGTAATTTTTATGTTCTTATTTGTGACTTTACTATTTTAGAAATATTCTGAAATGTCTGAAAGGGATCAACTGAAAAATTCTATAGATGTAATATAGATTATAATTGCTGGGAAAAGCTGTCTTATGTATGCAGACATTCCCTCCTCAACTTCAAAACAATGGACCATGGATCTGGAATACTCCCTTACCAACAGATGAACAGCCTTCAATCTGAGTTATATCACCTTGTGTAAGAATACCCTTTTTTGTTTCAGACTAATGTATTCTCCTTTGGTCTGTTAAGCATGTGCATTAATGTCCCTCAGGCATGCTCCCAGCTTTCAGATTTTCAGACTCCACTGGGGAAAGAGGGTCCAGGTCCTTCTGCTGTAGGATAGCTGCCAAGTAGAACCCACTGGCCACAGGGGACCTTTGCCCTCTATTGTAGCTCATCTTACTCTTGTTTCTCAGGCATGTGAATAAAACACTCCTCCATCTAGTGTTTGACTAATTTAGTTTTTGTTGGAGACTCTGATACAATAATCACAAGAGTATGGGATTCTATTTGTGGGGCTGGACATGGTAGTAATCTTTGATCTCCTCTATGGCATTGGAGTCCTCACCTGAAACTGACAATTTGTATACAGTGCTCTACTTGACAGCCTGGTGCAGAGAGGATGGTCACCAATGGACACACCATGACATAGTGGAAATGCAAAGGCATGTCAGTTCTATCGCCCCAGGGTGGTACATGCTGCTTAGGGTGTTGATAATCTGACTGATGTGTTGAACTCTCTCTGGCCTCATGGGAATTTAAAAGATACAGATAATCTCCTAATAATAGACATGAGTTGGCTCAATGGATGAAGGAGATATAGAGGTGAGGCCTCAAAAGAGTAGGAAAAGTAGATACTAGTCCATTACTCCACATCTCAATCAACTCCCATGGTATTCCAGAAGTTGCAGACAATGTTAGAAAAAAATAAGAGGGCCAAGTATAGGGAGTTCCAGTAGCTCATAGTCCTCAAGTAAGATCTGTTTTCATGAAGATGGAACTACAAAATCTATTGCTGAAAACAAAGCTATACAAATGAGAACGATTTCTGAGGAAGAAATAAAAATGTGAAAGGATAAATAAAGACAAAGCCAGGCAAATCTCATGTTGTCTAGATGGTGCATTTACATGGTACTGCAAATCCAAATATGGTGGAATGGTGTAGACTAGAAAATCTAACTACCAATCTAATATTGCTATGTAGTTGTTGCATCAAACAGAACAACCAATAGGACCAAGATAGAGAAAAACTGATGTCACTATTATTCTGGATGTCTGGAAATATGAGATGGGTATATCACACATTGAGAAACTTTTTGAAGAGTTAAATCCCCTGGAAGACTATACAAGAGGCATCAAAGCCCTTTGAACCAAAGTTATAGATACTTGGCTTCAAGTCCCTGTCTCCAGACAGGACATAGATGAAATAGACCTGTCTCAAACTGTTAGAAGGCTTCATGAGGGATGAGCCCTTTCACAGGGTAACCCCTATGTCTCCCCTACTCTCCCCTGGCATGACAATGAGTGAGGTAACAGAAAACTCCACCCCAACATCCCTCTAGGAAGAGGAAATGTAGAAGATGACAAGTGATAACAAAGACATTGGCCTTAGCCTGAAGAGAATCTGACAAGTAAAAGTCCCAAAAAGGAAATCCATGGTCAAGGTACACATGGGGAAACCAATCAAAACCACTCACCTGGCAATGTGGCTCTTGTTCAAACAAAGTAAAAACATAACTGAAATAGAGTTTTCACTGAAGACTTTGCCCAACCATATAGGGCAAATAAAAGCTCAACTAAATTAATAAAAACAAGGCGAATTTTTCCAAAGCTGGAAGAATATAGTCTAGCACTGCTTCCATTTAAATCCTCATCTATAGCCCTAAGCAAGGGAAGTAATAGGTGACAAAATATGTCTCCATCCAGGTTCAGATAATGAAGTGGATTTGATTTTAACCCTGGACAATCAGACAAAGAGGCAAATCACTTGGTCCTTTTTTTTAAACTTCATCCAATATAGGGAAAGAGTAATGGGACATTGCTAGAAACCCCTGCAGGGTTCCTGGCCTCCTGCAAGCCAATGTGAGGTATGTGAGATAGGAAAGTGGAAATTAAAAGAAACAAGTGACAAAGACTTGAGAGAAACTGAGTCTTGGGCTGATCTAAGCTGCTCTGGGCAGCAAAGACAAAGAATGCTCAGGACATTCAGCATTTATTCATAACAGTGTGGGAAGGGGGGAAACTGGGCAGGCCTTTGGGACACCTGCTGATAACAAATATTAAGCCAGCAGGACTGTAGAATGAGGACATAAGCATATCTTTGCTGAAGAGAACAAATGGTTCATTCAGAAGGGAAGAATTTAGTTGGAGTCAGTTGACCTTGACTGGGAGTGAACTCAGTCAAGCTCTGCTACTGAAGCTTGTGCCACTATAGCCTGTTAATACTGGGCAGAAGTGTCTGCTATAATCCAACTTTGAGAAAAATGATTAGGAGTGGGGCCAAGAATATCTGGTGGTTCCTGGACTGACAGAACATTGGTAAAGACGCAGAGGTATCATCCAGAGGAGATATGAAACACTGTTGTCTCTGCCACCTGCAAACTCAGGTTCCTGAAAAGGATCAGCAGGAGACCTGTGCCAAGAGAAGAGGAATATATAGAGGTACAGATAGTTACAGGTTGTTAAACACAGGTGCCCAAGTGCCTATCATCTTGGGAATTTGTAAAGAAAAAGGAATGATAGTGATTTAGGGAGAGTACAGTTACCTAAGGCAAGCAGGTGCTCATGTGCTTGTGAATGGGCCCTTTTGGCCATTTTGGGTACCAGTGACTGTGGTTCCCACCACAGAGTATAGAATAGGCATTGACTATCTTGACTACATTTAGTTCTGAACAGCATTACTGTTTCATAGTGTATGCAGTCCAGTTAAATCAGATTCAATCCATTGTATTGGGCCAGATACATTTGCTACTGCCTCCAGATCTTCCAAAATCAGCACAATGTCCATGAGAAACAATATGGAATGACCATGGGGAAAAAAGGACATGACTGCTAATTCAGGATTTGGTGTAATTAGGAGTACTTCTCACCAGTTTGTCACAATCCAACTGCCTACTTCAGCTATTCAAAAGGTCTTCAAGAGAACTGAGATGGACAGTCAACTCTGGCAATCTGAATGCTCTTGGTCCCTTGGTGTCAGATACTATCACCATCACTGAGAGAGTGACAACCCATACTTAAGATTGGTAAACTGTTATTGACTTGGCTGATAGCTTTTCTTCAATCTCTTTGTGAGATAAGGGTCAGGACTAGTTTGTGTTTACATGAAGATGCCTGCTGTACACTTTTGCTATGCTTCTGCAAAGATGCATCAATTCCCCTCCAATATTCCAATATGCCAGCAGTGGGGAGGGTTTGACTTTCAACAACCCAAGTACACTCAGATGTGTTAGTCACTCATGACACAGATAACATCCTAATGGAAGAAAACACTGAAAAATAGCCATAGAACTGCGCTTAAACATTAATGTAATGACTAGAGTCCAGTGTTAAGTTCAACAAGGACCACTATAGTGAAGAATCAAAGAAGTATCCCAATTTATTTAAACAAAAATTGTTGGCCCAAGTGGTATCAATTCATAAAAATTAGTCCTAACAACTAGTGGGTCTCATTAGATACTGGAGACAGGATATGCCCCACTTAGGTATTCTTTTGGTCCCCATTAGTCTTGAAATGCCACTAATTTTAAATGGGGCCATTTGAATTGAAGGTTCAAAGCCATTCAAAGTGTCAAAACCCAGGTTGATGTAGTCTAACTAAGGAGTCTTTGCAAACTTTCAAAACAACTAGCCCAGTAGAACTTCAGGTACCCCACGAATCTGTGGGTGCTGATTGAGTCTGATAAAACAGAAAACCAGCCCTTAGGTATATAGGCCTCTTGGACTTTGGATACATAAATTTCTCGAGGCAACCATTTAATATATTTCTTTCAAACAGCAATTTGTTCTTTGCTATTGAGCACTGGTGGAGTTTATTTTATAGCTGGAGTACCACATGGAATGGTGGATCTGAAGTCTTCCTTCTCACTTGGGTGCTTACGTATCTTACAAGTAAAATTGGATGACCTCGAGAGAGTTCAATTATCAAATGCTCAAAATACAAGTGATGGACCAATCAAGACTCTTAGGGATCAGTAGGTTCCATGAACAAATAGCTAGCTTGCCAGAAAGGACTGAATAACTTGCAGAAGATGTTTTGAAACCTCTTGTGACTACCTGGATCTCAAGATTCAAAGCAATGCCTGTTACAGGCAATAGGTACATTAGGTGTGACTAAAATTTTCTGCTGCTACACACATTACCTAAAGCTGAGCATTTATAAAGATAAAAATATTCAGTTATTCATAGTTTTGGAGGTTGAAAGTTCAAGATTGGGTGGCCTTGTCAGTTCTGGTGAGGACAGGCTTGACTATATCATAACACTGTAGATGGAATCATGGTGCAAATATGTGGGATGGTCTCACAGTATAACAACTTGCCCTCATGAACACTAATCCATTCCATGAGACCAGCACTAATCCTTTCTTAGAGCAGAGAACTCAATGACCTAGTCATCTTCCACAAGGCTTTTCTTAGAAATTTCACTCCCTTCCAACACTTCCACAATGGAAACCAGACTTGTAACATATGTACCCTTGGAGAACATACTTAAACCATGCTTTACCAAGCAAAAGCATGGCACCAGATTGTCATCTTCTGACAGATTGGACATGAAATTGTGTTCAAACTAAGTGCTGTGATTGGCTATGTAGACAGCAGTTGGGGTTGCAATACTTGCATAGCCAGAACCCCATGTAAGGGACAGAAACACTGCTTACTTCAGAAAGTATGGGAAGTGGATAGGTGACAGAAAAACTGTTTTCTCTTTTTCTGTTCCTTTGGAATATCTGGTGGTTCCTGGACTGACAGAACATTGGTGAAGACCCATAGGTACCATCCAGAGGAGATGTGAAACACTATTGTCTCTGCCATCTGCACATTCAGAGCATGTCCTCTGAGATGTTAATGGTCCATATATGCCCTACCGAGGTCCTGAGTCACGCGGAAGATGCCAAATCACCCCTCTGCAGACAGGCAGGTCTGCCTATGCCCTACCGAGGTCCTGAGTCACACAGAACATGCTGAATCAGCCCGCTGCAGACAGGCAGACTGCCTACGCCCTACCAAGGTCCCCAGTCACGCAGAATATGCCAAATCAGCCCGCTGCACACAGGAAGGTCTGTGCATGCCCTACCTAGGTCCTGAGTCATTTGGAAGACATGGAATCACCCCACTGCAGACAGGCAGCCAACTGGTTCCACACTACAAAGACCCAGAGGACACCAGACCACCAGACCAAGGTACTGAGTCCCGCTGATCCTGGCGAGAGGTAGGGGCTTCTGAGCCATCGTCCCACTGCTCCTGGTCCAAAGGAAGGGACTTCCC
>NW_004624789.1:9648800-9708663 GCF_000247695.1 Heterocephalus glaber | reverse complement strand
ATCATGCCACATCCCTAAAATAACCACTTATACTCTTGGTGTTTATCCTCCTGATTCTCCAAACAGAATTATGACCTAAATACCATTGTATAATTCATTTAAATAAGTATTCATAAATTTTCTCAGGATTTCTCTTTTGAGTAATTCAGTTAACAAAGTTGCTAATGACCAGTCATTTGCTAATGTGCCATTTCCGGAGCAATGCTACGTAATTTTAGGGAAAAATCATTTGCTTAGCCTAGTTCTCTTGCCTACAGCCCAGCTGTGGAATTCCAAGACATAGTTCCATTTTGGCCTCCGGTCACAACTGAGACCTCAATGATCCAGTGATGCTGTGATTCTCCAGGACAAGAAACATCCTGGGAGCTGGAAACATCCTGGGAGGAACAAACATCTGCTCAGCTCCTCCTTGTTCTTGGATCATTACATCTTGTTTACGCAGGATGTACTGAACTCTCTGCAAGTCATTTGTTACATTTGTTTCTCCCGATGTATGTACTGAACTCTCTGCAAGTCATTTGTTACATTTGTTTCTCCCGATGTACTGAATAAAAGGTGCGGTAAACTGGGGGTTGTCTTCTTTGCCACCCAGAGAAGCATTGATCAGACCCAAAACTCAGCTTCTTCTGTCTCTTTTTTTCTACCTTTCCTGTAATTCGCCTTGTGCTGCCGTGGCTCACAGGAGACTAGGACTTACTGCAGAGGTTCTAGTGACGTCCGTCCCCTTTCCCTGTTCCCTACTAGTGCCAGTCATTATAGGTTAGTTTATTCAATATTCATTTTCAAGTTTGCTCCCTATGCCAGTAATTTTCTAGCCTGCTTTGCAGTTGGCACAGCTATGGAACAAAAATCTAACTGATAAAAACCTACAAGTTTGCTAGTTATGGTATGCAATTAGGAGAAAGATAGCCATCATTCTTTATATGACAAAGCAGAAATACAGAAAGAGCCCAAATCTCTGAATTACCACTGTGTAGCTTAATATCCTCCAGCTAGGCCCTACTTTTGTTCTTGTTATATGAGAAAAATTTTTAAATGTGAATATTTTCTTGAGCAGTGCTGGAACGCAAACTCAGCATTGCATATACAAGCACTTTACATTGAACCACGCCTCCAGCCATTAGTCTCTTTTTCTAAAGAACTCAAATAGATTTTACTTCGAACTAACTGCATTGCTACCTGGTAGAATTAGTTACTTTACTCATCTTTATTCTCAGCAATTTTAGATAAACTAACCTGGTAATCTCTCTACTGTACAGAAAATAAAGACAATTTGGTAATATTTGTTTTAATTTAAAAAATAAAGAAATACGCAATGCCAGTTTAAAAAGTAAGGAAATACTTATGCAACTTTTTCCTCTTTTGCTTACATTCTTTCAATTTTAACTTTAGATTATTAGATTCATATGTTTGGTGATTTTCACACTTAAAATGTTTTATCTTCTTCCCCTTGGCCCAGGGAATGAAAACAAAACTTTCCAAGCCAAAGTAAACAAACTTCAAATTTAATATATAAAATAGAATGAATATAAATCTTTTTTCTCATACTTTCATTCACTTAGTCATTCAGTGTTTATTTGAAGGTCTATTATATTACACATATTGTACTCTCAGCAAAGATATGGTGAATAACATTTTTGTTTTATTCCCTTTCTTTCTATTGATTCTAAACCATTACTCTAGTAGGATGGTCTTTGACAGACATTATCAAAGTAGAACCTAAATTGGATTGTAGGCCCTATTTTATCAGATGCAAGAATGTATTTCTGACCACAGAGGACCGATGCATCTGTCCACACAAAAAACAAACAATAAACTTTAACATACTTTTCATCATTATAAGGGCATGAAAGAAACAGTAATAAAATAAAAGAGGGATAATTACTACATGCATTTAAATTGGTTTGTGAAATAGGTTATTTAATTTTTCGAATCAATGCAATGTTCATAGGTAGAAGAACTCATTTTCAAAATTTTATCAAATAAATACAACAAAAATTAGCAATTAATTTTCACTTGAAAGCAGATTAAGCTCATGTCTCAACATTAAAACAATAAATTGCTGTTGTTATAAACACTGGGTATAGATTGTGATAGTGCCATCTGTAATTTTATGACATGATACTGAAATAGCTATTGCCATACCAACTGAGCCTGTTCTCTCTTGCGGTCAAAGAATGAAATCACAGACAGGAAGTTAAAGGGAAGTGTTTATTGGAAATATAAGAAGAAAACGTCTCTTGGTAGCCTGGAGGGTCCAGAAAATGTGGCGCTGTGGTGCTTTCTTTGTCTTGGTCTTTTATGGATAAGCAGAGTGCTGCTTCATTATGAAGCGAGTATGTATCACAGGTGGCTCTATGTGTTTAGAATAAGCAATTAAGGTTTAGGCTTTGTAATATAGGACTAAAAAAATTAGTTACTTAGCTGGCAGAGTTTAAAGGAAACTGAGTTCAAAAGAAACCTGTTACTCTTCATTTCTAAGTTCCTTGCAATGCAGCCTGGAAGTAGGGAGGAACTATTAATTAACAGCATATACTGCTCAAAGTTTTCCTTTTTCATTCTTTCTTTTTTTTTTTCTTTGTATTTTTTTAATCTTCTTTCTTTTTATTTACAGTTAGGGTTATTAAAATTTTGTGCTTATTTTTACATTCTTAAGCTTAATTGGCTCTATGGATAAATTAGCTCTTAACTCAATTAGCTCTTAACTCAATTCCTAACCAGCTGATTCTATTTTAGGTCCATCCCTTGTCCCTTACTAGCTGTCTACTTATAAGCTAAATAGCTAAACTGCCCTTTACTTTATTTTTTCCTGAGGAAATATCCCTAACTGCTCTTAGGGGAGGGGAGTGATGACTAATCTAACTGTCTGAGCCAAGGAGGGTCAAAGTAGGAGTGGCAGTCAGGATGTTCTTAGGGGTCTGTTTAAGGGGCCCACAATAAAAATTGTGGTGAGGTCAGTAGTTATGGGCTTTGTTTGGAGGGTCATTTTAGTGGATCCTGGTAAAAGGCGTTTGGCATATTTATTATTGGTTCTATATGTATGAATATTTTCAGTTTGATATTCTCTAGGTGAGAAGAAACAAATTTTACCAAGACATAAAGAAAAGACAAATTGGGGTGATCAAGGGAAGGAGCTAGGTCCAGGCACAGTTCTTAAGGGATCGGGGTAGAGATTGTAACCAGATAGGCCCTAGACCTGCCTATTTATGAAGGTTATATAGAAGTCTCATTTTTTTTGTTTTAAGGACTTCCTCCACCTGACATGAATTATTTATCCAAAGACAATTAGTTTTATTTATGAATGTGAAAGCTTCTCTGCTTTGGGGGTTAAGAAAAATCAAGGACTGTGATTTTAAAGAACTATTTTAGCTAAGGAATTTAAAGAGTCCTATTGTATCTTTAGAGCTGTTTCGATGACATATATACATATACATGTATATAAATGTGTATGTATATATATATATATATATATATATATATATAAAAAACTGGACTTCATGGGGATTTTCTTACCACTAACCAGTACATCTTATCCCAATTCTATATGTTAAATTTATAAGATTTTGCTTGAAAAGTTTGTAAGAGCTATTAGCAAAAGCCTGAATAGATGGGTACAATATTAGACAGCAGTGATTTTGTACTGAATGACATTGAGATAAATAACACTGAAATTTATCTATGTAACATTTTCCTGAACTTTATCTTGAGGAACTGCATAAATTCTTAAAAAATTATTTGAGGATTTGCTAAAAATGCAGGACAAATACAAAACAAAGTGAGAATTAAGAATTTGCTATTTGGCTTCATTTAAAAAAAATGTACCTGTGCCCATATGTAAGTATTTCAATACAGAAGCCCATGAATGATTTGCATATAAATAAAGTCATTTAGTATAAGATCATTTGATGTTCAACTCCCCATGAGAAATGAATAGGAATAAAGAGGTGGTGTTGTAAAAGGCAGTTTAGCTATTTATCTTATAAGTGGACAGCCAGTGAGGGATAGTGCTAGAGATAGGTCCAGCTATTAGAAAGAAAATAGCACATACATTAAAATGGAGTTGAAACCATACAATTAGATAAGTTTAAAAATGTAAAAGCAAACACAGGAAAAGTCATAAATGGTTAGGGTGATAAACCTAATTTTCAAAATAAGTAAATAAAACTTTTTAGAAAGATTACACTGTTAGTTAACAACTCCTCCCTACCTCTATGCTGACTTTCAAGGAACTTAGAAATACAGAGTAACAAGTGTCCTTTGAATTTGATTTCCTTGGAAGTCTGCCAACTGAAGGACTAATTTTCTTTGAACTCTGCACTACAAGGACTAAACCCTAATTGGTTACTCTAAACCCATGGAGCCCCTTGACAGGTGCTCAGGGGATAACTAAATGAGTTTTCATACTGTACTTATCCATAAAAGACCGATACAAAGAAACCCAGAGCCCTACTTCTTGGATCCCTCCCAGCTACTAGGGTCTTTTTTTCTTCTAGTATTTCCAATAAGGACTACTCTTTCAATCATTTTGTCTGTGATTTTATTCTTCAACTTTATAAGACAATGGGTTTAGATTGTATGGTGATAGCTGTTTCTCATTTAGAGGTCTGACTGAGATTGACAGGAGGTAACACCTCCATTGGGGATTATTTTTCTTTTTTACTCTTTTTTTCTCCATTTACAATATGCTTTTCATCCTGCTTACTCAGATTTTGTTTCTTGTGACATTTAAAAATTATATCTAATTTTTTAAAATCTGGAAACCTCTCTATAAAATGCTTACATAGAAATAATTGTTCTTAACTTGAAATATTAGAATTTTACATAGCCCCATTACATTTAATTCAGTTTTGTATTCCTCATCCTCACAAAGAATTGGAAATAGCAGGAAATGGAGAAACATGATTTTAAAAATAGGACCCTTCTGTTGCTACTTGAGAGGATTTTGTTTAGGTAGTTTAGGTGATATTAAGTTTCTTAATTCACATTATTTTAATTATCTATATGTGTTTATATTAAAATAGATAGTACTTCTACTTTCACACTGGTTAAGATGAACCATACTTCACACTATTTTATGAAGACGAAAAGCCTTAAATGTATTTATTGATGTCCCTTTACAATATCTAATTCTAATTGAAAAAACCCTCCCAGGTCTTGGGAGAATTTTTTCCTTTCCCTTTCTTCAGATTTTAAACTAAGGATAAGTTAATCAAAAGCATTCAATTATTTCACAAAAAAAATAAAGTATTATCATCTAGCACAGAAGTCTGTAAACTGCAGCCTATGGGACAAATCTAGACCCATGCCTATTTTTGTAATGTTATTTTGGAACATGTCCATGGTAATGGATTCATGTATTATATAGGACTATTTTCTTTCTTTTTTTTTTTCTAGGACTATTTTCATGTTACTAGGAAAGCACTGAGTCATCTGGCAGAGATACACTGCTCACACAGCTAAACATATTTATTACATGGCTTTACAGAAAATAGCTGCTAAAGAGACACATAAAGAAATCTGATTCTACAAAGTATTTTCATACTTTTACTTGAAATAAACACTGTTGCAATCCTGTCTATGCTATGAAATAGCTTTAGTAATCTACAATGATGTTCCATTTTCACCCAAGTTTGTAGACTGAGTCACAATGAAATTAGAGCTGCAGACCATTTCTCTCCTGTCCATGCACTATATTTGCTCCCCTCTCAAACAACACATACTGAATCTTGTCATGTTTTTCTTTTGTGTGTATATCAAACGATGTCATACATTAGAAAATAGCTTGATAGCATATAAAATGCTATATCTTAAAAATATTTTTATTCTACATCTATCAATGGATTATTAAATTCCTTATTGAAAGTATTTTCTAAGTATAATTATGCTTTTCATATTTACGTAGTTTAGTAAGTTATTACAAGAAATGTTGTTGTACTGTGAACCCATTTTTGCACCCTTATATGCCTAGCTGTATATAAAGCCCATTTAATTAGAAAATATTTTATTAAAAATCATGCAAATTTAATTTTAAAATGGATTCCTTTATTTAATCATGTATTTATTTATTCAATAAATATTTATCAATCCATCCTACCTGCTGTGTACTCTATTAGGCTTTTATAATAGATCCTGAATTTGATTTATTTCTGATTACCAAATGGTAATCCTTATGGTGACATCCTTAAACACTTCTTTAAGGCATTTTTGTCTTACTCAGAAATATATCTATCACCCAGCTTACTATATAGTTATGGTCACTGCTATGGTTTCATTTCATTATAGTTTGTCTCCAAAGGTTCATGTGCCATATACTTGGTTCCAAATAAAACACAGCTGAGAAGTAGTGGGACCAGTGCTTGAGTAGTAAAGATCCTCATGATGTGATTATTGTTGGTCTCTCAGTGTGGGTTAGATCTCACAGGAGTGGATTAGTTCCTATGAGAATGATGTCTCACTCACATTCTCATTGCTGAGACACAATACCTGACACAACTTCAAGGAGAGGTTTATTTTATCTCACGCTTTTAGTTCATAATCGGCTGGCTCCAAGGCAAGAAGGTGTTTTGTAAGGGACTTTTGGAGTAAAGCTGCTCATGTCGTGGCAGCCAAGAAGCAGGGAGCTAAGGGAGGAGCCAGGGAAAAAGGTAAGCCATTCCAGGTCATACCCCAATAATCTGCCTCTTCTGACCAGACTACACTTTGTAAGGAAGGGCACAGTCAGCTGCTATAGTGCTCCCATGATTCAACTGCCTTCCAAAATTCCTTCCCATAAGTGCATGAGGCTCTTAGGTGTTATCTAGATGTATACTATAACAAGTGGACTATTATAAAAGAGTAAGGCTTCCCCTCTCCTACTCTCTTGTTATATCAGTGTTTCCACAGATGCAACCTGTTGCCTTGTGTATGCTCCTGTTATATGATACAATTTGCCATGTTGTCATGCAACATGAGCCCCTTACCAGATGGGGTCACCCAATCTCACCTTCAGAATGGTAAGGCAACAATAAATCTCTTTTTAAATAAAGCACTCAGTCTCATGTATTTTGTTGTAGCAACACATAATGACGAAGATAGTGGTCATTATATATCAACTGATATTGCTTAGTACTTAACATCACCTTTTAAAACAAAGTACTGATTATATAGAGTATTTTAATAATTGTATAAGTAATTGTATAATTATAGAGCAATTTGGTAAAACATAAAAAGAAATCTTTGAACTGATAAGGTTATTTTACATTAGCTCTAAATTATAAAAGAAAAGTAAAATCACCTAATTAGAAAGTAGTTAATATTAGCATGAAATGATGACTTTAAAGGAATATTCAATTAATAAATGCTTCATTTATTCCTGAATTCAACAAATATGCATTGGATGACTAACATGATCTAGGCTCATTTATAGGTACTAAGCATATAGCAAGGACACATGACAGAAATCCTTCTGGACATGGAACCCACATTAAATGTAGTGATAGAATTTAAACATTTGAGTAAATTGGGATATAATGATATGACAAAAAGGAAGGCAGGGACTGGAGTTAGGTGTGGTAGATAGAAAAAGTTATAATTTTCAATAAATTGGTCATGGATGTTTGACAAAGTACTAATTAAGCAAAAATTCGAAGGAGGTAACAAAAAGGACAGAGGTCATGCAGCAGGAATATCCTTGGAGTGTTTAGTCAACAGGAAAATCAAAACAACAACAACAACAACAACAACAACAAAAACCTACAGGGCTGGATAGATTGGAAGAAATATATCAAATATATTATTTTTGGATTTAACAAACTATATAAAATATATAATATATAATATAATAGATTTTATACATATATATATATATGTATATCTCAACATACCAGGGGTACATGCATTTAAAATTGAAAGCTTTCCTGAGGTGAGAATAGTGGTGTACATCTGTAATCCCAGCGCTCAGGAGGCTGAGGCAGGAAGGATTGCTGAGAGCTTGAGGGCAGCCTGGGCTACATAGTAAGTTCAAGGCCAGCCTGAACTATACAGTGAGATCTTGTCTCAAAAAAATCAAAGTTTTCCTTTATTAATTATATCTTTTAATTTAGAGTTCCTCTTAAAATTTATCAAATATAATCAGATGTAGTTATTAATGAAGATCAAAAATATTTATTTCAAGGTCAAAGTCAAATACAATGAAAGAACTAAGAATCATTAATTTTTCTTTATAAGGATAGAAGGCTAATTATGACTTTCAATATCTTTCTTTGCTTATATCCTCATCCAGTGCAGGCAAGAAATTGTGGTGAGGGCCAGGGATTTAACTCAGTGGTTCCACTGCTTGCCTCACAAGAGCAAGGCCCTGAGTTCAATCCCCCAGTATCAAAGAAAAAAAAAAAAGAAAGAAATTGTGGTGAGAAGCTGGCAAATCCCGGGTACTCTGAAGGTGGCTCAGATGCCACCTTAGAGTAAATAAATTTACTGTGGAGGCTCCCCACATTTTCTTTAGATTCTACTGAAAACTATGTTAATGTTTGGGTTTAATCTTTATGTTTAGATGAATGTATGTGTCTAGTTTTCATTAGAGAAGCAATGAGATTGGTGTTAATCACTCGTGACTGAATAATTAATTTTATAAATAAGAATTAATACTCTAGGCCTGGGTTTCAAATGGTGATCTTAGTGGTAAAGAAAGTAAACCTCTAATGTAGACCTCTTAGTAGTTACCAGTTCTGGTTTGTCCATACCTTGATCTTGACATTTTACTTAGTCTCACACCATCTTAGTTTCCTTATCTGGAAGATGTCAAAAGTGGTATCTCATCAGGACTGACTTGACTTATAATTTAATATAAATAAACTGGTTGAAATGGTGACACAGTAAGTACATCACAAATTTATTCCAACAAATGAAATGCGAGTGTCTTGCTTCTTAAGATTCACTTGACTTTAAAAACAGGTTCTTTCTTGAAATATTTCATCAAATATTATTAAATATCACTGATTCAAGTAGGAAATCATATGAATAAAAAACCATTGGTAGTAAATGTCTGGAGACAATTATGGCCATAGAATGTACCTACAGGAAAATAAATGAGGGGGTTGTTTAAGAATTTGGTGATGTGTAACATCTCCAGGTTTCTAAGGTCACAGGCATATAAAGTACAACAGTTCCTTCCAGCTCATCTTCCGTAGAGTTAATGGACATTCTGGTATCTGGTCAGCAAAGGTATATATAGGTGTCTCTGAGACTCCTTTCACCCTGCAGGCACAAGGTTCTGTTGCATCTGTCAATTGACTTCCTGAGTAAGTCCTTCTTTTACACCTGGACTGAACCAACCAGATGCATACTAAATGTTTCCCTTCTTTTTTCTATACCTGAACTAATTGTTATTTGCACATTTTATTTTCTTATATTTCCTCTGGGTATTTTGTTAAGGTAAAACACAGCTTTATGATGCCCTTTCCAATCAACACCAGACTGTTTGTTTCAAGTTAATAATTAACTTCCTGCTTACTTTGTCACACTTAATTTGAAATTAGGCATGAAAGGCTATTAGGAACTGTGGTTGTGGTATTTGCATCTGGCTGAGGCAATAGCCACTGGCAGCCTTGATTTATCATTCTTCATTTAAATTCCTGTACCAGTGATTTTAGTTCCTAAACACTGTGACTGACATTTATGGATTTCAAAATCAAAGTGAAAATAAGCTACAGTTAAGAAATCAACAGCGCAGATCGATAATAAACAGTTTTATAACTTGCAGTTAAACCTGAGGGGCTTGACCAAAAAGTGCTTAGTGCTCAGAGACACTGTTGTGGAAAGGCAACCAGCATTCCACTCTAATGGCTGTTTATAAATCACTATCAAAACTTTGCATCTTGTCATAGTGCCATGTAAATTTGCTCCCAAAATGGAAATCATTTTTTACTAAGCCTTCCTTAAAAGAACAACACCCCAGTGTGTCTCTTTTTGGCAAATCTCATCTTTGATAATCAAAAGTTTTTATCTAGCGTTGCTCATATTTGAAGAAAAAAAATATAATATTGTTACTAAGAACAAGTCTGTAATATTGCATGCAAAATGGTCTCCTAAATAGAATAGAATGAGTATGATTCTATAACTCTCCTATCAAACCCTAATGGTCTTGTAAATCTTGACTCAATGAAGATATGAACACAAGGGTATTTGGTTTTTCTATAACTCTGACAGAAACAAAATGTGGAAATTTGTTCTTGTATGGTTTCATAATCCAGTGCTCAACATTCCCTGTAAGGTCAATTGAATTGCCTTAAAAATATTATAGTGCAAAGGCTCTAGTAGGAGCAATATGCACGGAAAGCTAACAAATGTTTTAGTAGATGTAGGAAACCATTTTGAATTTTCGTAAACTGTTATTTTCTAATTTTTATTAAATCAAATCTTTGCAGTTATATAGAATATTGATTATAAAGACAAAAACGACTGCATGCAGTGCTACAGAATATTAGAGTGCTCATCAGGTTACTTAATGCAATATATTCACTTTGTAATTATGAATGTGAGGTTCAGAAATTAAATACTAGACTACACAGCCAGATAGTAGCAGTTTAGGGTTTAGAATTCAGAGCTCATCAGATTGGGACCAGCTGTTTCTTGCCTCTATATATGACTAAAATACTGGACATTTAAATAGAAAAAATAATGACATTATGAGCTATAAATCCATGAATATGCAGATAGTAAATAGCAGACTAAACTATGTACACAGGACATGAAATTTGGGACCCTAGAGATCCATAAAAACAAATAGACAATAATCTCTCCTATATATTCACAGGGCATTCCTGCTTAGGTATACACAACTGAACACAGTGCCTTCTGTGGGTCTGTTCCAGGGTGACAAGTCTATTAATAGAAAGAGCACTTTATTACCAAAGGACAAAGCAGTATGATATTAAAACTTTAAGTGGTTTTGGGTTTGATTATGGAAGAAATTCTGTGTGTATGTGTGTACGGTGTGTATATATGACTATATGTTTCTATGCACATCCAGACATTCACTTAATTACTAACTTAGCAAATATTTAATGCATAGATTTTATGTGACAGGGCCATGTTAGGCCAAGAGGATGGAAATAATTATTCAAGAGAATTATTCAAGAGAAAAGATTGACATGTTATTAAAATGCAGAGGATAGTAAGTACTGTAATATGGTAAACAAAGAGTTATAAGAAGATAATCAGGGCTGATCATGGAAGACTTTGCAAGTCATTCTAGAGAAATAATCAACAATATTCTTATAACACAGAGAAAAACATTGCCAACATGTCACAATTGTGCTACTAATTTTTTATGACTATTCACATCAATTGTCATAAAACTGGGGTGATAGTGTGTATAGTTTTCTGACATGCTGCACATAACACAATATAGTAAATATTGTCATTTGTATTGCACCTTATAGACATAGCACATTTTACTAATTGTTGTGGGTCACCTAGTATATTTGTACAGTTCCTTAAATAATGCATGTTGAACTGATACTATCTTTCTTAAATAATGGTAAATACTAGCAGATTGAAAGAGCATAATGGGAATCTGGGGATACAGCTCAGTGATAGAGCTTGCTAACATGTAGGAAGTCCTAGGTTTGGTCTTTGGCACTGTAAAATAAAGGCAGGATAAAGAAAGGGAGGGAGAACAATAATTTTAAAGTGCTTGATATACACTGTTATATAATTTTGTAATTACTCCGGTAGTGGTTCAATTTGATGAAACTATTATTATTATTTTAACTTTTATTTTTCTGAATTTTAGTAGAAGTGAGGTATTTTTAAGGTATATTAGTCCATTTAAGTTCTTCTGAGAATTGACAGGTTTGGTTCTTTGAAAATTTTTACCACAGCCTATTCATTACAAGTATTTTTCCCAGCTTATCATATATTTCCATTTTGTTTGCAATGGCATTTGATGTATGAAGGTTCTATTAAATCTGTCAGTCTTTTGTACTTCTCTGTTCACTATATTTATGTTTTCTTAAGTTTAAATTTTTACCATTTTTCTGTATAATCATTTGGAATTTGTTTCAGGGTATATTTTAGCTTAAGGAATTTAAATTGAGTTACTCTATACAATAGTTTTCTATCATCAAATTTTATTCAATGATGTCTACTGTTCCATTGGTTTGATATATAATTTTAATGTTATATTATATCTTTGTATACTAAAAACTTCTTTCAGGGCTATCTCTGTGGTCCCAATTTTAGAATATGTGCTGCCGAAGCAAGAACTCTCTGTGGTCCCTTTAATCATAAAACGTTTGTGTGCTTTCTTAGGAAAAATGAATTAATTCTTGAGGTATGGCTTAATAATTCATTAATTTATTTTGATTAAATATATTTTCATGCTTTAAGGGACCATTCATGGATGAGGACACATTGTTAAAAATTGCAGTGCTCAGACACAGCAACACTATATTTTGCATTTTTGTGATATCTTCATTATCTTAGAAAAACTTGCCTTTTTTGAAATACAAGTATAATGTTCTAGTTCTTTGGAGAGTATCATGTAAACCTACTGCCATACTGCCTAAGATAACTTTTATGTAGAAAACTAAATTAAATTTCAATGAAGAACTAAAATCATGAGAAAAACAATGAGTTCTTAAAAAATGAAAATTTGAAAATAAAAGGCTTTCAATGCCAAAATCTAGTACCATCGTTTTTTAGAACCACAGAATTTCTTTTTGGTACCAGGGATGAAACTCAGGTCCTTGTGCTTGCGAGGCAGGCGGCAGAACCACTAAGCTAAATCCCTGGCTCAATGCCAAAATCTAGTAGAACAATACCATCTGTTTGATCCTTCTTTGCTATGTTTAAAAAGTGTATAGTCTGAGTGTTTTAAATATCGAAGATATGTATTCCTCTTACTTGTCTAATAAGTAGATACAGTGATTTTAGTATATTTTGACTCTAACATTATAATTTTTGCAGAAAACTTTACAATTTGCCATATTTATGTCAAGTAAACTATGCTCACTGCACAATCTGGCTATGAGATTAGCCATGAGAAGCCATACTTGATTTTAAAATTCCACAAAGGTGGGTATGAATTTATTTCCTCCACTTGTGATCCATCACAGAGCGAAAAGAAGAAAACTTTAAAGTGGAGAATGAAATTAAAATCATTAAGAAAGAAAAAAAATCAAACATTCACAGTGAAAAGTTTGGAGGATGACACTTAGTTCTCTATTGCTATAAGGATGAGTAAGATGTGTCATGTACATGTACCATCTCCTCGCAATGAATGTAATCATATACTGCAAACATGCACTAATAAAATATTTAAAAATTAAAAAAAAGAATGAGGACCTCTCCCTTGAATGGTCATTTAAAATTTAATTCTTTATCGTGAAGAAAGAGGATATATCAAGAATGTGGCATAAGAAAAGTTCTATCAGGAAACAAGTGAAATTTGGTCACTTTTGGCACTTCATCAACCAATATGGATTTTTCTATAGAGAGAAATGAGTAATGAAAGTACATGTTACATGGATAATTTATTTTAAATATATATTTAAACAAAAAATTAATTATGTTTTCATAAATAGGTTATATGTAGTAATTACTTTTAGAGTACTGATAAATTGGCATGACATTTACTAAGAATCTATTTTTATAGTTTTATCAAATCAATAATTCATGATAATAGTGTTTAATGAGATTTTAATTTAAATATCTAAGATTTTATCCTTACTATATCTTGCCAAAATTTTAGATAAATATAATTAATCTTTTTATTTAATTTATGCTACATTTCAAGTACTAAATATATTAATACTTCAAAATGTGTTATATATTTTGACATATATGTATTAGGTTTAGATTGGTTGTAAGAAAGAAGATATATAGCACCTTGTAATATTTTAACATGGGATATCAATTGTGGCCTCACACAAGTAAGTTGTCAAAGAATGAATAATTTTTATAATTTTTCACTATTTTGAGGATCTGGGATCCAAGCATGAACAAGTTAAGCTGTAAGAGAGAATGGGAACTCAATGTTCCTCATCAAAACTGTACCCTATTTAAGGTAACAGGTTTTTTTTCTACCTTGCCACAATGTTCCTTCCCTAGAAGCACCATTACTATCACTAGAATGGCTATGGTAGAAACATTCAAATTTTGAAAAAAAGTCTTCTTAATTTCATGATTCTCATTCTTTGGAGAGCCTGCTTTTCCTTTGGGGCCGAACCTTTGCATAGTAGTCATTTAAGAGAATGACTTCAGGCTCTCTGATTATCTTGAAAATACATCCAAGATCTACCTCTTGAAGAATCCTTAGTCTGATATATTCTTGTGGTCCCTTTAAGATTTATGACCATTCATCCATAACACGCAATCTACAAGAAGTACAGAATTGGAGCAAAGTGGATAAAGTTGGGTTGTGGATGATAAACTTACAAACTGGAAATAAGTAGGAATGGTGCAATTGGAATGTTCTAGTGATGGTTTTCTTGTCGACAAAGAGTGATGTTGCAGAGAAAATGAACTTTCATTTCCCATGGTGCAATTTTATTTTCTGTTTACCTTTTAAATAGTCTAACATTTCCACTAAGAGTATAAAGGTTTGAGGTTAGACATATAGAAACCACCCTTAAAAGATTCAGTTAAATGATATGAGGATTGAAAATAGTTCTAGTTATTTTTGAAAAAAGGATAAAATATTTATTTGAAGAGGATATATGTGCATCCATCTGTTGCCTGGTAGCTGAATTCTACATTCCTTTGAAATTTTTTCAAGCATATAATACTCATTGTCTGACAAGATAAGGGTAAAACTAACATGAGTTGGCAGCAGTTAGGTTAATAAAATTTGGATGATGAAAAAAATCATTTATTTTAGGAATTAACTTTGCATACAGCTTATAGTTTAAGTTTAAATATTTAATTTAGTAGCATACCAAATAGAGTTTAATTGTTCTTAATACAAGTATCTCACATTTTGTAAAATGGCTAAATTAAAATAGTACTTTAACATTTTAAAAATTCAAAACTCCTTGACATATTAAACATTTACTCTCATTAAATCAGAATGAGGAAACTCCTAATTTTGAGTAGTCACATTGTGCAATTCCTGTCTATAACTGCTCAACATATTTATGCTTATAAAAACTTTAAAATATCAAATTATGAGACAAAACTTAACTACTAAATACAGTTATCAGAATACAACCTGAGCACATAGATAGACATCAGTCAATCATCCACTTTACATAAAAAAGCCTCAAAATAGGAAGTTGAAATAGGTGGGCATCCACTCACTTGAACACAATAAAATAAGAATTAATACATATTGTAGAGATTTAGTGATTCAGGAGAACAGCAAACTAAGTTTTTAAAAATAAAGTAAAGGGGAATAAAAAGTACTTTACTATTCACATATAATATTTATCATTCCTGGAATATTATTTTAATGAATGATTAAACACGTAGGCTGAATCACCCTTGAATGAATACAAGTAATTTCAATGAGTTATGTATTAATTATTTTGAGGGTAAAGGACATTTTTCTGTAGGGCATAGTTTCTTTATATAGTTGAACACAAAGGTGTCAATAACTGAAATTTACCCTCAGGTTTAATAAATGTCAAAATGATTAGGATGGCATTGGGCGAATTATGTTAGTATGTTTCACTTTTTGTTTGATTTTAGTATTTTATTACTAAAAGCTCTACTCACTGCCTAACAGAATAAATGTGTAGTCAAACAACTAGTCTTTCTTTCATAAAAATAGATAAGTGAAATATCAACATTTACTGCCTGTCATACTACTACTTAAACATTACTTTATACATATTTTAAGGACTTGTATACTAGTATTTCAGGCAGTCAGTCCTTGAAAATGCATATTGAATCTGATACCATATATTTAATTTAGTCTCTTTTTATTTAGGCAAGCTCTTACTTCTAAATCTTGGAGAATAAGACAGTTAGCTGTCCCAGAAAAGGCACCGTGTTTCAAAAACTAAAACATGCATCTTTATTCCACTACATGGCATATGTTATGGTCACTGACTACATTTGTTTGCTTAGTAATACACAGAAGTTAATTGGAAAAGCAATGACTTACATTTTATAAAATGTTTTAGGGACTGGCTTCATGAGTATGTGACTTGTGTACTTACACAGCTACCATAACCTATGTGGGATTTAAGTACTGTCATCCTGAAAGTCTTTTAAATTTTATCTTTGCACTCATGCTTTATGAGTGAAGTTTAATGGCGCAGGAGTCTGAAGCCAGACAAGGTGCAGCCTGGAGCTTCTTCACCATATCCACGGGGGTGGGGCACAGTTTTTCCTGGCAGACTCCCCTCCTCTCAGCTGTGTGGTCCTCCAGTCTCTAGCCCTGCCCCATGATCAACACTCCACTTGAGTTAGGTGAACACGTTGCCCTCAGTGGAAGAGGACAACACACTTAGGTGGCTACCTGTTTCTAGTGGGAAATCTGGGCACCCTGGGAAGGGTGTAGGTTGAGACTGCTATACCTGACCTATACCTGCTATACCTGCTATACCTGCTTAACCCTAACCCTAAGAATGTGTGTGAGGGGAAGTGGGACTGTCTCTACTCTGCAGATGCTATATCTTAATAGGCACAAACTTCCCATCCAACTCTTGCAGGTAGATCGCAGTTTTCAGGAAAGAGATTTAATGATTTTGGGTGTCTTGAATTGTGAGTTGGAAAGAGAACTGGATCATGAGTCAACTCCCCCCACCCTCTAAGATCTGAGAGGGTCTTCATTCTCCTGCTCAAATATCCCTGGTGCAGGAGGAGTGTTTCCTGGGCTCAGTATTTCAGAGAGTCTCTCTTCCTCCTTTCAGTGTTTCTGCGTTTGGCTTATATTTTTCTGTTTCAGCCTTCCTGAGGCACCCTTGGAGACTGGGGGGTCACGATGAAAATGACTAAAGAAAAAAATAAATTGTGTAATTTTGATGATTTTACATCTGAGTTAAATGATATTTACACTTATGATATTTTTCAAATTTCAATTTAATCTGGTTTCATTTTTTTTTTATGTAGAAGGTCATTAAATGGAAAATATAAATTGCCTTGTCAAGTAAAGAGGAAGAAATGACAGAAGGAAAGAGCTTTGTATTTCAGTACCTTCTATGGCCCCTTTTTCTGCATTTTCATTTTTCACTGGACACCAAAAACTACATAGTTCGATCTGCTTTAGAATCCAAACCACATAGAAAAGTATTGAGGAATACATGGAAGAAAAAAACATTATTTAATCTACGGATACATTATGGAATTTCAGTTTGATTAAAAGGTCAAAGGTTTCCAATTAAATTTAATATAAAGTAATATCATATTTTAATAAAAATCACAATAATCTGCCAGTCTTTGAAAACACTTTGCTTTATTTTTATACATTAATGTGTTTTCAATTCATATTAATTTTTACTTCAAAAATAGGTTTTTAGAAAATATTTTCTAAAAAACTGTTTAATAGTAATTGCACATAAATCATGTATTCAAATTAATTAGGTAGTTTTACAGGTGGTTTAGTTAATGAAGTCATACTGGCCTCCATTTTCAAAACAAACAGTTGTACTGAAGTTGGGCTAAACAATTTGCTAGGTATTTGTCTAACTATTAAGTGGAGCCTGATATCAGTGATACAGATTTTGCAGAGTATGATTATAAAGTTATTTTACATTTAAACATCATCTAATCAGGCTCATTTTTATAAGTTTTAAAGCATTTTGTTAGAGACTACCACTATTTTTTAACTTTTACAAATAAAGGCCATTAAAATTGTTGACGTAGTAGTACAGAAATCAACACAACAATAAGGTGTTATGACTTTATAGTAAAGAAAATATTTAGGCATCTTTATTAAAAAATTGTGCACATGAGAATTCCTCAGAGAAAACAGATGATGACTCTAAAAGTCAATTGTCTGAAATCAAGTTTGGGATTAAAAGCAGTTCTCTAGCAATGTATCCTCATTTAGAAAATGACTGCTGTTAAAGGTTGGTTTAGTGCTGATGAAAACCTTTTGCTGTGAATTCCTATCTATAGCATCAGAAGATTTACTGAGGATGAAATTTGGTATATACCAAAGCTACATGTGCAATAATACTTTCTTGTTACTTTTCAGACACATTCCTGCTTGAATTTAAGGCTTTGCTCTTTTTATACCCACTGCCTAGCAGTCTTCATTTATATACTCACAGAATTTTCTTTTAAATTCATGATCTATTCAAATGTCACATTATCAAGAGAAGTATTTTTGGTTTCCTTGTACAACTTCCCCTTCACCATTAACTTTCAAATCTCTTCATTTAATTTTTCTTTATGGAACATATCACTATTTGACACCAAAATATAATGTCTATGAAAGCAGAAACACTGATAATTTTTATTGTTCACTTGAATTGCTACATACGTAGCACTGAAAACAGTTTCTGGCAGATATCAAACATTAATTTAATATTTTTGAATGAGTTACATGGATGTACAATGGTTTAACTCATATCATTGCCAATTTCTACTCATGTAGTCGTCCACAGAGATTTATCATTACAGCAGTGTAGGTGAAGGACTTACACATAAGTTAAGTGCTATTATATTTACATTTAAGACATTTTTCAAATTAACACATCATGCTTGGCTTTATGTAGCTCACATATACGTTGGGAAAGCAAATTACTAAAAAACATTATTATGGTCTAGTGAGATAGTAACACGTGCAGTATGGTTCGTAATCATTTGGGAATAGTTGTTCAATTTTATAGCTGAGTCACGGGCCAACACTGAAGCCATTAATTTCTAAGGCGTAAGGCACTTTTCTATACATTCAATTACTCAAAAGATGCAGGACACCAAAAGATGCTAGACTTAGAAATAATCTGATGTTTCCTAGGAGTAAAAAATTAAAATGTACCATTATCCAGACTCTACTGTAATTTCATATTTGGCAGGATCATAAAGGTTTTTTTTAACTAATGATCAACTAGACTGACATTTAAATTATCTTTCACAGATAAAATATTCAGTGCATTTTTCAGTGGAGTAATATGTTTCCTGAGGAGATAGGAAAATCTTATACATCAATATAATATGCTTGTAGCTTTTGAATATGTAATTTGCTTATGGATACAAGATATGGAAAAAATGCAAATAGTACAGCTTCTCTCTCTTAGGTAAAATCATAGTCATTGTCTAAAAAAACCAAAATGTTTTTGCTTGTAATCAGCGTACTATTAGTAAATATTTAAAACATACTGCTGTTTTTAAAAAAATTTGAATAGACTTGCACAACTCTTAGAAAAAATAATATTTGCTGTTAAGATTTTTTGAAAACAATGAGGACTATGAGAGATACCCTGAGTTAAAATATATTAATATGTACATATAAAAATGACTGGATGCTTACAATGCTCCTAATTATCTACTCTAGAAGCATACTAAAGGTTGACATTATAATTAAACTGTATTTCCAAAATGCAGTAAATTATACATCAAAAATATCTCAAATTTATAAATAATATATGGAGACTTGCTGATTAAAATCTATTTTCAATGACAGATCAATCAATTATTGCTGACAGAAAAAATATATGAAATCTGCAATCAAAATCTGAGCCAAAGGCAGAATTATCTGGAGTAGACACTCAAGGGCAACAATAGAGGTGTTCAACGTACACTTTAAGAAACAAATGATTGGACAACTTGCTTTTGAAAATAATTGCTTTACAGACCCACTAGCAAATATCAACAGAACTGGTTTGTAATTTCAGCATGTCTTTCACTTTGAACATGGTCCTCAAAGGTTTTGCACATGCCAGAATTACTACAAACACAATTTAAGGTTGACTATCCATGATTAACATTTTCCGTTATTGTTTACTATCTGCATAGTTACTTGTTACTGAACTACACACCTTAGTTTTATCATGCAGTGAAGATTAAAATCAAACATTTTCTAGGTGTTGTTTCTTGTTTTGCTTCAAAATGAAACACCTTTCGGGACTATTTAAATAAGCTATGAAAAAAGAACATTGCAAATATACCTCTTAGGGATTGAGGAAGTTATTTAATTAGGATTTATTCAAAAGATTTCTAATTATGGAAGACATAGTCTTAACTCTATAATTTTATTTATCCAACTATAACCAGAATAATCAAGGAACATTTCTCCTAACTACAGGTAAGTGCTTCTAAGTGATTTAGAAAGACTTTTCAAAATTTTACATTTGTTTAATTGTAAACAGAGAGCAAACAATTAAGTCAGAGTTGTTTGATGTGCTTTTCTTAGTATTTCTTAAGTATGAGAAAAGAGTTTTGGGTACTTGAAAGAAAAGGAAAACCTGTATGAAACTTCCTAAGTTTGTATTCTACACTACGTACACAAGAGATCAATATAAAGAATACTCTTACCTATATTTTTGGTCTCCAATATTTTATTTACATACTCAATACAAGTATGACCTCATGAACAATGTTATTCTGTTTTCTTTCCCCTAGTTGTCACTCTGATGATATCTCAGCATCTTCTGATAAGTGGCTGACTTTTCTCAGCTACTTAAAGATACCCATTCATGTTTCCAAATTTTAGATGAACTCTTCAGTTCCTCTCCAGAATCCTGCTGCACCTCTGTGAAATCCCATAACATGTATCGCTGATCCCTCATCACTCATTTCTCAACCTTTATTTGGTTCTTTTTATTCAGAATTCTTTCCTTTCTCCCAGGTTTATTTTGTCTAATAACATTCTACTCATTCCTCAGAACAGAACTTAAATTAACTGTTACTTCCTTGGACAGATTCACCCTTATGCTTGAGCTCTCTGAGTACCCCGAGCTTCTTAGCTGGTCATACACAGGACTGATTATGTATTTTAAAAATTATTATCATCAGGCTCTCCACCAGACTTTAAAGTTCAAAGAGTTCACTCAAAATGGTACACAAAGAACACACTCAAAAATATATTTAATATATTGAAAATTTATGACTAGCACTTGTATTCTACTTCAGTATAAATTAATGATATATAACCTTCAAATGATAAAACAAACCATTTTACTGTGGTCCCTCAGTCCAGTGACATTGGGATATGTTACTGGATAATTGTGGGAAGCACCTCTCGGTTGAAGGAAAATTTCCACTGCTATTTGAAGTGGAGTGAAAAAAAATCCCTTCCTCCATCTGCAATTGTAAAATTCTCTTATTTCTGGCTGATACACAATAGTGACAGAATGTGGTTCTAGAACATCCCAGCTTCTATAAACTCCTTTGAAATTCAACAGTAGGCTCTGACCTCTTTGAATATAGAAGAATAAGTTATAGATCCACAGATTGGTTTATTTTATAACATTATCCCTGCCTGGAATATTTACATTCTCACACATGTGATTCCCTAACTTGAGAGCTTCAAGCACAGAGGGTCTTCTTATTCTCTCATTTTTTTAAGACATGGAGGAAGTTTGTTCCTATGGAGGGCTGGTCATAATCTTTCACTAAAAATGTATGTGGCAATGCTTTAGTTGAGAATCTTCATGTACCTTCATATAAAGTTGAAATATATTTTGGTTTTAGTTAGTATTTATATCTGGAATAAATACCAATTAAATTAACAATAATGGTTTCTTAATATTCTTCAACAAAAATGCACTGGTAAAGATTGCTTAATGAAATTACCCATCTAGAATACATATGTTTAATATATGGATGCTATATCTTATTTAATGTTTAATTCACCATTTTCACATGTAGCAATACACTTTTAGCGAGTTTTTATTTTAAAAATGAAAAAAACTGATATTCTATTCATTTAAAAAAATAAAATGAACTCTCTTGTAATCCTATAAATAAAAGGCTGCTGTCTGTATGAATTTCTATATTTTATATGTATTTTATTTAAAATAATATATTATTTTCTCCCAAATTTAATTATTTGTACCCTGCTGTTAAGAATGGTTATAGTAGTTTGTAGTTTTGGATCAGGTGGCAGCAACAAAAGTCTAAGAAATAAACCACTAAAGCAGGCACAAAAAGAAAATCCTAAACTGCCTTTCACTGTTAACACATTTGACAAGATTGTGTTCCTACTAAAGAGAAGGAAAGAAAAAAAGAGGAAATAGGAATTCCATTTTGAACCATAATGCAAATTCTATCATGTAGAGCTATTTTCTAAATGAAGGGAAAAATTGCTTAGTAATACAAAGACTGTAATTTGTATAATATTATTTGACTGTGCTTTATTACTGGAGGTATTTCTGAACATTATCATCAGGTAGATTTATCCATAATATTTTAAATAAAATATTCACATGAATTTCACATATACTTTCAGAAGAATTTTTACATTGTCCTATGTATTTGCAGTTTTAGTAATATTTTATGACTTTGCATTTTGAAATAATCATAGGTTCATAGAAATTTGCAAAAATAAAAAAATAAAAATACAGGAAGATCCTGTACACCTTTTGCTCAGCCTCTCCAATTTGCATAACTATAACACAACAAAAATACTGGAAGCTGATGTCAGCACAGTCCAGAAGGCTTCTGTGTGTGTGTGTGTGTGTGTGTGTGTGTGTGTGTGTAGCTCTGTGCATTTCATCATACACATGGCTTTCTGTAACTACCACCATAACTGGAGCATAACTGTATCATCACCATGGTGCTCATTCATGCTAACCCTTTACAAGCACATCACCCCCCCACCCAAATTCCTAATCCCTGGCAACCACTAAACTTTTCTCCAGCTGCATGATGTTATTATTTCAAGAATGTTATTTAAATGGAATCAGACAGAATGAATCCTTTTAAAATGAGCTTTTCAATCAGCATAGTGCCTCTGAATTTCATCCAAATTGTATGTATCAATAGTTTCTTTATTATAATGATGAGTAGTATTCCATTATATTCAATATCATTTCCTCTTAAATATTACAATATTCTGTTTTAATGTATGTTGTGGGCTGAATTGTGGCATTCAAAAATTTGTCTGTGGAAGTCCTAACCCTCAGTACTGGAGAATGGGACTGTATTAGTATAGAGCTTTAAAGAGTCATTAATATAAAGTGAGGTCACACAAGTGGGCCCTACTCCAACAACTGATGACTTATAAGGAAAGGACATTAGGAGATTATAGCTGAAGAGGAAAGACCATGTTAAGACATGGGAGAAGATGGGCATCTCTAAGCCAAGACAGGCCCCAGAATGAAATCACACCTGTTGATTACTTGACTTTGGACTTCTGGCTTATGTGAGAAAATAAATCTCTTTTAAGCCATGGTCTGTGCTAATTATTATGGCTGCCCTAGTAAACTAATACAATATTTAAAACAAGATTTACCTTTTAAATTTGTATCATATACATGTGGTCACTTATAATGATTTCTGCTGTAAGACAATCACTTGTGCAGCCACATTACTCATGAACACTTCTTAAAAGGAGGTGTTTTGAATCTCTGAATCTTTTCTTGTATCATGTTTTCAATAGAATTGTGTTATAAGGAAATTAAAGAGTATATACATATAAAAATCATAGGCGGGTCTGTGCCTGACTACATCACAATAAAAATTTATAGTGTTATAAAAAGAAAATTTAACTGAATTTTTCAGATTTTTTAAGACAGTTGAATAACTTCTCACAAATAGCACATGAATAACAGCATTTGCATACCTCTCTGTTCTCTTTTCTTTTCTTCTGTATGTGTGTGTCTTTTCACAGTGGATCATGGTTAAACATGTTAGGTAGAATGCTTTAATATTACAGACATGAATTGTAATTAAAATTTCTTACTAATTTTTTATGTGACATGGAAAAACAATAGAAGATAGTAGAAATTTGAAATTTAATTCATTTGGCAACATTTTATTTGTGGTTGGTGTTCCCTATTAAGTAATATGGACTTACTCATTAAGAGACACTGCTGTAATAGCTAATGTGGAAAAGGAAGAAAAGATCCAAAGGGGAAGGACAAGTAGGAAAGGAGGGTAGAGGAAAGGAAAGAAGAGAAAGAAATAAAATGAGAAAAGAAGGGAAAAATGGAAACAATGCTTTTGTAAATAGGGAGGTATGGAGGGTTGGAAAGGAGGGAAGGGAAATGGGAAAAAACAAGAACCAAGATATATCACGTACAAGTACAAATCCCAATGTTAGATGTGATAATGTATACCTAAAATGTACCAATAAACTTACTGAATAAAAAGAGACATTGGTATAGTATAATATTAAATCATACATATATACACTTTAAAAAGAGTCATTTTATATGGCCAAAACATAATATCAACATCTTTCTAAAAACACCACATGTTCTTTATCCAGTCTCCAGTTGATGTGCAATTGGGCTGTTTCCAAGTTTTAGTAATTACAAGCTTCGCGGCTATGAACATTGGTGCACATATATAGCTCTGCTATGGTTCTTACTACTCAGCCATAAAGAATGAGAAATTAGATACATGTATAGCTAAATGGATGCACATTGAGGCAATACTCTTAAGTGAAATAAATAGGACACGTGTGAATACCGAATAGTTTCTCTTGTGTGAGAAACTGAAAGTGTAAATAACGACTAAAAGGTATAATAGATGATGTGAAATAGGAAGAAAAGGGGCAAAGGAAAAGGGGAAGTGGGAGGGTTAGGGGAAAGAAAAGAAGGGAGTGAAATTAATATGAGAAAATGAAAAAATGGAAATAAAGTCTTTGTAAATAAGGAGGGGTAGAGGGGTTGAAGGGAGGGCAGGGGGATGGGGAAAAAATAAGAACCAAGATAGATTACATAAAGATTACAAATTCCCAGTGATGAATGTCATTATACTGTATACCTAAAATGTACCAATAAAATGAAAAACAATCTTTCTGCATCTTGGGAAAGAACCAGAAAAACAACCAGCAAATGTCTGTAGTGTTTAGCATATACAGTTGCATTGCGCCTACAGTGAGTAGAAGCCCATCAGAGATATAATGCATAAAAAGGAATGCTGTTTGAGAGAACAGCAGTGGAACTTACCATCTTGATCCGTGGTCACTGTGATAGCTGTGAATGCCTTGGGAGAAAAACTCAATTCAGAAACTCCATTCATGGCTTCAATTTCAAAGGTGTAATTCACGTGAGACACGAAGTCAAGTACTATCACGGAATTGTTGATCAGGCCGGTGTGTCTTGGGATGAAGCGGAGTCCTCCACCACAGTCCTCACACTGGCTTGGGTCTAAGCCACATTTCTTACAGATTACACTGTACGTGAGGTCTTTTCTCCCTCCTGTATCACTTGGTGGGCTCCATTCCAAAATGAGGGCTGTTTCATTGATGTTAAAAACCACATTCCTAGGAGCTGAAGGTGGTCCTAGAGAAAAGCAATTTAAAAAATGTACATGTATAGGATAATGCATTTAGAGTGCTAAGTTGAAAACTTTACCCATAAATATTTTTTTGGTTTTCATATTAGTTGGAGCTTTTTACTTGAAACTACAGCAATAAAATTATAAAAAGAGATAAAATAATATAGAAAGAAAATTAAAGTAAATTCAGTCTAGTGAGAAAGGAATTTTTAGGTGAGAAAAGTCTGTGTTCTAACTTTTGGGTGTATGAATTCCAATATTTGATGTCAAAGTTACCCGATCTCCAAAATATATGGTAACTTCATTTCTGCAATTTGTTGACTGAAATATATATATATATATATATATATGATTTTAAAATTATGTGATAACTATAATTATTAATGGTTACAATATCATTTTTAAATTTAGAAAATAATATATATACACATATAAACAAATTGTATTCAATCTTTTACTTTTTATACCATGATTGCTATGTAGATAAAACCTATATTCATTACCTTTGAAAATGATTCAGAATCTGTTGCCCAAAAATTGAGAATTAATGACTATATGTTTAAAGTGATAATTTAGAAGAAGAAAAACAGACATTGGAAGAAGCAAAAGTCTTTTTCCTAAGGCCTTGACAATTTGTGGATATAAAAGCAGCACATAGTTGGGATAAAATGGGCAATATAAAAGATATGGTCACTAGACTTTTATTTAGATCAAATTTACTAAGTGCAAGTAACACTTATGTAAGAATGTCCCTAAAAGAGACCTCACATAATCCTTTTATTTTTCAAAAGGCTACATAAACCAATTTGTTTCAAAGGAGTGATCACCTTCTTTCTCACTAGTTCTCTATACAGATCACACTGCAAAAATAAATAGCATTTCATCACTCCATACTTTTCTTAAAATTATGCTTTTTCACTTATCTGAGTCCTTCAAAACTCAGTTTCTTATTAGTCACCGAAGAAACATTACATTAAGGACTAATTTGATGCCAGTGTGGCACTAAGTACTATATACAAAATATCAAAAAATTTATATACTATGAGACTAATACTTATCAATAGATGTTTTGAAAAATAACTCATTGTATAAATGGCTGATCAACCAACATTCCTGGCATAATTTAGGTTTCCTTTTAAGAAATTCAAACCAATTCTCTTAATTTTGGTTTCTGTGAAAATCTGCAAAGAGGGTGGGAAGGAATTTCTCTGAAATATTCCTCCTAGAAAGAAATTCAAGTTTTGATGTAGGTCTCTTTTGAATTTTAAGCTACATTCATTCATTAGATATTTCAAGCCACATTCATTAGATATTTAATTTAGTGATTAATATGTGGAAGATACTTTGCTAGATCTTAGGCACACAGTGGTAAGGATGGCAAGTTGCTCTGTTATTTGCATTTTAGTGGAATTCTAATGTACATAAATACTAAATAAATACAAATTATAATAAACACAATCATAAAACTTAAAGGACAGGAGGAGAAATAAAAACTACCAGCAAGATCCTTACTTTTAGTAACACTTTGAGAAAACCTTGTGGAATTGATAAAGAGGGTGTGGAGAAGGATAGAAACAATATTAACGATCAAAAGTGTGTGGTTTTTAGGCAAGAAAGGTCTTTAAATAGTTATAGAACTGACAAAAAGCATTGTGGCTACAGAGAACAGTAAGATGTATGAAGTGAGTTTTAAGGAACAGGAAGAGGCTGGACAAGGCTCATACTACAACTACTAGGACTTATCGGAATAAATCTGGACATTTCTTAAGTATAAAAAGAGAAAACAGATTTTATGTATGCAAGTGATATGTTTTGAAAAGAATATTCTGGATGCAATGTGGTAAATTGTCTGAATGGGAACAGAGGACATAGCAGTGAAATATTTTATTTAGTGTTAGAACAACATAATATGAATCATAAACCCCCTTGACTCCATATTGACTTTGAGCGATTAAGAAGTGTTATTATATATTTCCCTTTTTCTTTTTGCCAGATCCCAACATCACCAACCTGTAGGGTAAGGAACTCAACCACCTACCTGTTTATATATGTCCTAAAGCTAGATATAGAACTGTAATTTTCCTAAAAGTTTGCTGAGTGACTTGCTTTATGCCCTTTCATGTTCCAGAGGTGTTACAGAAATTGCTGCCTTCCATTGTGAAAATATGGAAGAGATTATAAACCTGAGCAAAGGAACAAATGTGCTTTTTACCTTCAACCTAGACTTATACCTGGGAGATGAAAATTCATTACCATTAACATAATAATATCTTCCTACAGAATGACATTTTCATATTGTTGGCTTTTTCTCTTATTTCTAATGGAAAACATGAATTATTACTCACACCTCCATGAGTAGGAAGAATGTTATTAATTATGTTATGGGTGTCTACAAGTATATAACTGTCAGCCTGGGGATATTAAAAAAAATAAAAATACTGACACCCTTCTCACTTAAGGGCTCTCATACCAATTTGCATGACTATTAAATAGCTTTTTAATTGCTGTGAAATTATGCCAGCTAAACTGCGATTTCATGCAAATATTAAGCTGTAATGACATGCAGTGAATCATTTACTAAGATTTAGAACTTGGAACAAAGAGAGACAATTAATTCTAATCTTCAGATTCAACCAAAGTATGTGTCATTGGGCTTTTATGAATGTGGCCTGATTGTTTTGTTATCATTTATAAATTATACAAAGACTGTATGACACACTGAAAAAATAGCTCAGAAGCAATAGCCCATTTGGAGAAATCAGCATTGAAAACTCTCAGGGATTTCCTTATGTCGGTTTTCTTCCTATAAAAAGTAAACAAATAATTCATATACAAAACAAGCAATCTCCACCCTTCAACTTTCAGCCTAACATAAGAAAATAGCAATTTTTCTCAACTAGCAATTCTTCAACCCTTCACATAATAAACCTTACAGTAAAATTACAACTTTATTCCTACTAGTTTTTCTACAATTTTTTGTAGAGTTTCTACTAGAAAACACTTTTTGCTTCAACTTGAATTTCCCCTTGCACTTCTAAAGAATAATACTGTTCAAACATTAAAATTTATGAGAAGTGTGTGGCAATCCCATCCCTTCCCTTCCCAGAAAGCAGCTCAACATAGCAGAG
Organism: Heterocephalus glaber; assembly: GCF_000247695.1. The sequence continues at coordinate 9,680,215 of NW_004624789.1, read as the reverse complement.
GTCAGGTATACCGTGGCCTTTGATTTATTGTATTTCAAGACTTTTTTTTTAAGTAAATTGTTTTTAAACACAACTGTGCTTCTCAAAATATTTCTGTGCAATATTTCTAGTCCCATGAAATATCAAATAAAATTGAGTCCAGTGCTAAAATAAGATTTTTCTGGCAGACTGATGCTGAAACAAAAGTAACAGAATTGAATTCACTTTGTTGACTGCAACCTATCCCCAAAATTTGTTCATAGGATCTTATTTACAAAGAATGCTAGTATTCTGCAGGACACTCTTAAATGGTTAATGCCACAAAGGAGAACAAGCTTAAGGGTCATATTTAAGTTACTGTATCAAGAGGCGTAGATTCATATTTCAATGTTTATAATCATAAAAATATGTTAACATATTAAAATGGGGATTTTATAATAGGGACTAAAGAGTGATTATTCACATATTAATTCTATAGCTGATGGTGGTTTTCAGATGTATTTTTTGATCATAAGAACAAAGAAATTTGACTAAAATATCTGAGGATACCAAGCCACACAAGCATATCGATTATTAAGCTCTATTTTACCAGCTTTTAAGTTAATATCTTCATTAATATAATGTATACCAGGAATATACTAATAGAAAGCAAATTTGTTCATTTTTATGAGCCTGGAAGGGAGAAAAATAGTTCTATGCTAACTTGTGTCCAGGAACATACAAGAATACACTGTGTGTTCTTTCCTTTCTAGGAATGTTTAAATGCTTTTGAACATGAGTAAGATTGTAGTATTTACTAAAGAAAGATAAATACATTGCTACAATTTAAAAAGCTAAACCTCGGATTTTTAATACTGTACTAAAAATATTCAGATCTACCTGTCGACATAATTTAAAACTGTAGAAGTCATCTAATCCTTTGCATTGCCAATATTAATTTTAACATTTTTGTATAAGGATCATATTGTTAATCTACAGTCCTTCCTATATAATGTTTTTAATAAGAGCATCTGTAAACAGAATTTTTGTATTCTCCTCTGAAATTATCACTCTGTCTAAAAGCTTTTTTCCGTTAAAGTTTTGCCTACTTGAAAAATGCTGACAGCCACAAAACTAAAACTCTAATCCTGGCACAGGGAAAGAACTATATGAATTTGCTCAGATTTTTAAAAAGGGGATCCAGGAAAGTACAGTAATTATGTGAAGGTCATGGAGTTCTTTAGTGATAGGATGGTGCTTTATGTTTAGATTTTTTTTCATTTTATCACATTGAATTCTACCTATATATATAAATTTTGTTAAATAAATATTAAAAGTATACATTTGTACGGAAGTATATATTTTATACTTTTAATGATGATCTGTGTATTACATTGAAGTGTCTACATTCATGTTTGCAAGCTTTATCCAAAAGTAATGTGTTCTTTAACTTAATGAAGGAAAAATTGGCTTGGTACAATCCCATGAATTATACTATTTTGAATATATCAAGAATTTTGACAAATATTGGAAAGTGGAGATCAAAGTTATAAGCTTTGTAAGAGCCCATTGTTACTGATGAAGGGTGAATCTACATGACATGAAAATAATTTGAAGTGGAAGAGAATGCTTACATTATGAAAACTTAGATTAATAGAGACCCTTAGCAGAATGAAAAGGTACCAACTCTCAGCACTCATTACTCAGAAAAGAATAAAAATTTCTCAAACTACAGTTGTGTAGATAGTTAAAATCTTGAAAAGTAAATATTTGCATCCCCAATGTTTATGCCATACAGCATGGACATAATTGGAGTCCAAGAAAATTATAAACAGTAGTTATCAACCTTCATTATCAACATAGGGAAGAGAACTGCACAGGTCAATGCAAAACCACAGAATAACTAATTGTGAGAATTAATAGATGTGTAGTAACTGCTCAAATCAAGGGTAAATAGTTAAAAATCATACTAAAATACAAATGAAATTTAGTAGCTGGCCTTAGGTATTTCGAATTAAATATCATCCACTTTTCCTAATACCATGAAAAACAATATACATCTACATACAGACCATTCTATGTTTCAGCCAATTTTTTGTAACTAAGCAGCCATTCAGAATGGAAAAGATAAATATATGGAGACTAAACAGTGTTATAGTTTGGAACAAAAAGCCAAACAATGAATGAAGAGATTCAAGAAAATTAATAAGACTTCAAAATGGAAAATATTGTAGAAATAATTATGATGGCATGCTTTGAAATTATGGATGCTTTCTTGGTTGGTGTGTTGTGTACAAGTAGATGACAGTGGGACAATTCTCTGAGTTTATAATACAGGAAGAGAAACCAATTCAACTGGCATCAATTGGTAACTCAACTTTTCAACATTGGCAAAATTCAGTATTTATTCTTATAAAGGAATCTTTCCCAGTTAATTTGAAGAACCTCTGACAAAATCAAATTTATTGTATTTGTGTTAGAAAACTTCACAAAACACAAATGACATCGTATATTTGTGATCTATATTGGAGAAACTGGGATTCATTTATCCAGGTGTCTTGTCAGTAGTGGAGTCATTTAAATTTTAAAAACATAATGCAAATATACTGAGTAAATACTTAGCATTATTTTCTATAATAATATAAGTATAAAATGTAACACAAACTTTTAGATATAATAAAATCCATTTTAGCAACTTTTCCCTTTGTGGCTTCTGCAACATCGTGGGTGCTACATTGTTTACGGTGAATCACCTAATCAATCAGTTGGGCTGTTGTATTTCAATTGTAAGGTGGAAAAAGCAATGGGACAGACTGGTTTCCTCCATACCAAACTTGAGTTTAGGAGAGAAAAATATAAACAGAGGGCAGGGGAGGAAGAGCTAACAAGCAGAGATCTGGATTACGAGCATCTTGAGCTGTCTCAGATGTGGGGGACCTGACTATAGCAGCTGAAAAAAGGAAAGAACTTTCCTACCTACTGCAACCACTATTTATTTTACACAAAGCAAGAGTGAGAGAATAATAACTTTCTGAAGTGCCCAATTATTCCAGCAATAAAGGAGCCATTCTTTACAATGTTAGTTTTAGAGCAAAAGTAAATTGAAGTTTTATGCTTTCTTCCCATCATTATCATTGTATATCAAATACAAAGACACGATATTTGCCTCTGCATTAAGAATGATGTTACAAGAAACTGTTTTTACTCACAAGGTATTTGATTACATGTTTAAATGATCACAACAAAAACAAAATATCTTTATCAGTGTATGCTAGGATTACATACATATATGATTTACATTTTTTGTTGGAACTTTCCTAAGCAGGTACCATAAATATTTGTTATACAAATTAATCTTATAGTACCTATTCAGTAGCTTTAAAGAACCAATTTCTGTAATAATTTAATGATACGAGAAATATCAAAGTAAAATGCTAAGATCAGAGAATTGTACTTTTCTAATCTCTCACTTATCATCTATTAGATTCTTTTTTCACTTCTCTCCAGGCTCTCACTTCTGTTTGAATAGCACTATTTTAGCAACTCTTATTTTCCTACTTTGTCTCTCCAACCTTAGTGAGTATTTTTCCCAATTGGCCTGGAAAAGCCTCAGACAGTTATTTTCATAACAGACTTCTTGGCCAGCAGCAAGGTTTCTTGTGCTCAGAATGGCTCTCACAAAGCAGCACTAATTGACCAATATTTGATATTCCAGAACGTCCTCCACCCTTCAAAGTACCCTTCAAAATACAGAAAATACATCAATGAGTCACCTGAGAAAAAAGAGCATATTATTAAATAGATTAAGATATCAGGAAGAACATTTCAACTTTTCAGTTTCAATTTTTAATTCCTGATTTCTTTTATATATCTTGCAATTCATCCAAAAGGAACATAATGAATTATTTCTGAAAACAAAGTAGGCCCAAACCTGCAAGTATGCTATTGGTACATTGGGATACTAGAGCCATTTCAGAGATTCTAATATAGTTAAAGTTGGAGAGTGACAGAAACACTGAGCCTCAACCTTGGATGTTCTTGGACTGAAGTACAATTTAGGCAAATGAGGCTTAGGTTCTGAAAAGCTTTAACCAGAAGTGGTACAATGATAAAGATTTTTTGTGTTGTTTTAAAGGCTTTGTTTTAGTTTTTGTTTTAAAGATGATGCTTTCTAGAATTGTGGAAAAATATTTATGAAATGGAATACTAAATGGAGGAGATTTGTCAGGAGATTATTAAATAAGCTCAAAAAAGAGTAAAGGCCTTAATGAAAATATTGGCTAGGAATTAACATGAATGAACAGATAGAATTGAATATGTCAGAGTAGAATTGAATACATCAGGGACTGGACCAGGGGTCATGATATTAAGGTGTATATCTTGGAAGCATGAGTAAATAAAGATTCATCAGAACAATGACAAAAGAATAAGGGTAGATGAGTAAGTCAAAATTCAAAGGAATAAAATTGTCTTTGGCAGGTTAAGCTTAAAATTATTAGTTTTCTCACTCATTAAATATTTAGTGCCTGTTGTATGCCAGGTACTATTATAAATGGTGAAAATGTAGTTTAGAAAAAACATATATATATAACCACATGGCCCTTGTAATCCAGTGCGGGTAGAATAGTAATAAACAAGGAAGCAACTATAAAATAAACCAGGTGTTTGTAAAGAATTATCTAATACATAAAACATAAGACACAATGATATAAAAAAGTGTAAGTAGAACAGATTTTTTTAATGAGTGGTGAGAAAATGCCTGTCCTAAGAGCTGTTATTTGATCTCCAATAAAAAAAAATGGCTACAAAAATCTTATAGGAAGAGCATTTCAAGTACAAAAATCCTGTCACCAAGTTGGAGAACAGGCTTAGCATCTTTGAAGTACAGAAGTTTAGTAAACAAAGGAATGAGGACAGGTTTTCACAGGATGTGCAGGTTGTCAGATGCCTTCATTAGTTAGCTAGATTTTCAACCATGCAAGAGAAGATTGGATATAAATAAAACTATGACCATCATCTATCTATAGATGATATTTGAAACTATGGGAGAGAATTAGGGCATGTAACAAGAATGCAAAGGAAGGAACATGAGGAATGGTAAGCAAAAGAAGCAGTGGCAACAAACAAAATGATTTAAAAATTATGAGAGTGAAACAGAATTGCAGTATTTATTTTTATTTTTTATTTTTTTGCAATGTTTTAGATTGAAAGGGAACACAGGGATTCAAAAAAAGAGTGATTATCAAAGTTATATATAATAAATAACAGGATCAAAAGTGTTTCTAATAAAAAATGGCAGTGAAGATAATTGGTGAATTTATTTTATACAATTTATTTCAAGTAGAGAGGAAAAATCAAATTGTAGTTGAGTGAGCAGCAAATTTCCAAATGAGTAACAAGAAAATTAAATATTAAACAGCCACAATCAACGGAGACTACTTTTCCTAGGTATTTGTTTTAGAAGAGAGAAAAACAACTCAAAAGATTTTTTAATGATAGAAATTTGAATGTATTAGTATTATATGTTGTAAGGAAGGAGTTAGCAGGAAAAATAGTCAGAAAAGGAAATAAATAATTTTAGGATTCTTAAAATTGTGTAAGCTATAAGACCACCTATCTATGGAATCTTTTCTTACTGTGTTACTTATCAGCCAAATGTCTTAGCTATTTCTGATGGTTTAGTCAGCCATTAAAAAGCATATACATTTGAAATTATAGTCTTTCCTTGATACTAAGGAAATAATGTTTGCTTTCAAATTATCAGAAAGTTCTCTCAAAGTATTGTTTTAAATGCTAACACTGACAAAACACCAGAAAGTGATGGGATTGAATGTTTACTTAACCCAAATTCTGATCTCTAGATAATACATTAAAAGATAATAAAGGATGGCGAATTCATAGAGATACGGGATCCAGAAGTTAAGAGTTTGTGTCTATTTAAGTTTAGCCATTGTTTGCAGTTAATGAAAAACAGAAACAATTCCTTATTGGATTCTCAGCCTCAAAAGTTCTTGCTGGACTTAGCATGACACTCAGGGCTAATGGTTCAATGACCTCCTGGTTTGTCATTTTTCAGATTTTTTTCTCACAATTTAATTATTTAATCTTTAGGAGCCATGATGCATTAGAGTACATAATGTTTGCTTTATCTACTTATATTTTAATAACTACAAATGTTTCTTAGTAACAGAATATAATTTAGAAAACATTACTGATATCAGATAGACTTAAAACTGCAGGACTTAGTATTTGTGAAAACATTTTAAAAACACAGTATACCATATCCAGCAGAAAAGCCAGGGGAAAATTCACATTCACCCACCAAAATATGAGTGAGGAGACAAAATAAGTCCCAGCAGTGACTCACTGTCTCTCCTACAAATCTGGTAGATTCCACTACTATAGACTGTGGAAAGAAATCACTCATTCAAAAATGGAGAGAAATTTTTACAAACATATTTCTATTTTTCTTCTTTGATGGGGCATTTAGAAGTATTTTTCTTTCTCTTTTTTTCCCTTTTGTCTTTTTTCTTTATTTTGCTCTGCTTTTTCTTCTACATTCTTTTCTGGTACTTTTAATGAATTCTGTTAATTTTCTTTTACTTCTTAATAAGATCCCTTATCTCATTTTTCTCTCTCACTTCACATTTTCCTTTTCCTTATTTTTCAAATTTTACTTCTGTAATTTTCCTCTTTCCTAACTCCTCCACCTTAGCTAGTATTACTATTAAGCTTTATTAATCTTTAGATATTTAGTTGACCTATACTACTATTATTGAATTCTTTTGCATTGTTAATGCCGGTATAGTTATGTCTTATAGATATTTACTGTATGTCAGTATGTGGTTTGTCTTTGTATCCGTATTATAATTACAGATCTCTTTTCTATTGTTAAGAATGGTACATTAGTAGCTTTTATTGGTTCTTATAGTATGTCAATATCCAGTTTGCTTTTGACTGGGTTGTTGTTGCTAATTTTGTTGTTACTATTGCCAGGGTAGAAGAGTTGTTCCTATTAATTGGTTTTTACTGTATGCTCATAACTGATTTATCTTTGCATCAAGAACTATACTGCAGTTCATTTCCAGGGAACTGTGTGCCAGGCCAGATATACCACACCCTCCTATCCCCAAATTAACAGAGTTGGTGAGATTTTGGGACAGAAGCAAAGGCCTATAGTTAACTACACTCAGAGTACATCACTAGAAAGCAGATACTAACTAAAGAGATCTCCATATTATCAACAACATCCAATCTAGTCAACCTGTAGTCCTCAGTACATGTGCACCCATCAACTTGAACACACACACATACACACACACACACACACACACACAGAGTAAACAAGAAAAGGCAACAAAATGCTTCCCAAACAATAGACTTCCCCAGAGCTGATCCATGAGGAATCAATGGGGAAGAAATTAAAAGCCAAACAGCCAAATTGTACAAAATAATAAAAGAGAAAAAAACCTCAGATCAATAAGGCTGTCAGTAAAATCAAAGATAATAAAACTGAACAAATAATGGGCTAACTAAAAAATTGACCATTGAACTTACAGAAGACACTAATATAAAGCTAGATGAGCTAAAAAGGAAAAAGAAATCATACATGATCATATGTGAAGACAGTGTCAGATCTTGAAGACAGGGCTGATATATGTGACCATGTACTCAGAGATACCTTAAATAAACAAGAGAACATGGAAAATTAAGCCAATAGCTTCTAGATGGTGCAAATAAGACTATTCTAAGAATAACTGGTATTAGTGAAAAATCAGAAGACAACATGAAGCTCTTTGAAAAAATCTGTTTACAGAAATAATAGTGGAAATATTTCCAAATATGGGGAAATAATTCAGCATAAGTAAGGCATACAAAATCTCAAATGGAAACAATCAGAAAAGGAATTCTTCATGACACATCATACTCAAAATCTCAGAAGTACAACACAAGGACAAAATTTTAAAAGCTGTTAGAAAAAGCAACAATCGCTTATAAAGGTAAACAAATTAGAATTACAGTAGACTTCTCAACACAAAACTTAAAGGTCAGGAGAGCTTGAAGTGAAACAACTTTCAACCCAGACTAATATACCTGTAAATCTCAAAATTGATGGAAAAATAAGGACTTTCCTGACAAAGAACACCTTAATTAATTCATGGCCACCAAATCAGCAATCCAAAATTTCTCAGGGATATCCTAAAAGAAAATGATGAAGTCAATAGTACCAAATAGTCTAATGAAATGATTTCATCAATCCAGATGAGCACTTAATTGGAAAGGAAAAAAGAAGGATCAAAACCAGAAAAATAATGCAGTGATGAGAATAAGTCAATACTTTTCAGTAATAGCTGTCAGTGTGCATGGTTTCACCTTAAGAAAGGCAAGGATTGGCAGATTGCATCAAAAAGAAAATTCAATGTTATGCTATATACAATAAATACATTTAATCCAAAAAGAAATTCATAGACTAAAATCAAAGGATGTAAAATAATATTCCATGCAACAGAGTGTGCAAAAAAGCAAGAGTACCTATCCTATTTTCAGACAAATAGCACTTCAAGACAATATTGATCACAAGAGAAAGAAAAGGTCACTACATATTGGTTCAGGAAAAAATTCAACAGAAAGAGATAATAATTATATATGCACCAAACACCGGCATCCTCAAATTCATAAAACAAACATTACTGGGCAAAAAAATATCTGATAAATATCAACACATTTAGCGGGAGACTTCAATTCCCCATTATTATAAAATGACAGATCAGTTAGAAAAAAAAAGCCACAAAGAAATATCAGATTTTAACCACACCTTGAAATAAATGTACTTTATCAATATCTATAGTGTTCTACCCAGCAATAAAAGAATGCACACTCTCAGAAGCACATGGAATTTTGTCCAAAATAGACCACATGCTAGCTCATAAATCAGACTTAAATAAACACAAAAAAGCAAAAATATTCTATGCATAATATCAGATCATAGTGCATTAAAACTAGAAATCAATAGCAAAAGAAACCACAAAAACTATGCAAACACATGGAGATTAAACAATACACTCTTTAATAATCAATGAGTCACAGCAGAAATCAAGGAAGATATTAGAAACTTTCTAAAAAGAAATGATAATGCTAGTACAACATACCAAAATCTATGTGACACAATCTAAACATTCCTAAGAAAGAAATTATACTGTGAATTTCCACATCAGAAAAACAGAGCAAGCCCAAATAACTTAATAATGCACCTCAAAGTTCTAGAAAAACAACTCCTTGATCCTTTCTACAGTTTTTTACTCTCGATTTCATTCATTTTTTTCTAATCTTTATAATTTCCCTACTTGTGCTAGCTTTGGATTTCTGTTGTTCTTGTTCTTGGGACATTCAGACATCTGATCGTGAAAAAGAGTCCAAAAATACACTGGAGGAAAGAGAGGCTCTTTAACAAATTGTGCTGGGAAAACTAGCTATCCACATGCCAAAAACTGAATCTAGACCCATATCTCTTTAACAATGAGTTAAACTAAAACCAAGGTAGATCAAAGATCTAAATACTAAAACAGAAACAGATTTGCTAGAAGATAAATTAGGTAAAATTTTTTAATACATAGGCATAAAAAGGGACTTTCTGAACAGAGCTCCAATTACACAAGAAATAACTTTAAGAATCAACAAATGGGATTATATCAAAGTAAGGAATATTCCACACAGCAAAGGAAACAAACCAACACAGTAAAGAGACAACCTATAGAATGGGAAATTTTTCTCTAGCTACTCCTCAGACAGAGGACTAATATCTAGAATATACAAAATACTAAAAAAAAATATAGTTCCCTAAATAGACGATCCAATCAAAAAATGGGTAATTGAAATGAATAGACACTTCCCAGAAGAAGTGAAAATGACACTTAAATACATGAAAAAATGTACATCTCTGGTTATTATAGAAATGCAAATTAAAACAACACTAAGATTTCATTTTACTCTAGAAAGAATAGCTATAATTAAGAATCAAATAAATGCTGGCAAGGCTACATTGTTGGTGGAAATGTAAACTAGTACAACCAATATGGAAATCAGTGTGGAGATTCTTCAAAAAACTAAAACTGAAATTCTAATTGACCTAGCTATTTCTATTCTATGAATCTTTCTGAAAGATTTAAAGGTATCATACTACAATGATATATTCATAGCCATATTTATAGCAGCAAAACTCACGAGAACTAAACCCTGAAGCAGTCTGTATTTCCATCAATAGATGAATAGGTAAGTAATATATGGTGTTTATACAAAAAGAGTACTACTTTGCTATAAAGAGAGATAAATTTGAGTCATTTTTAGGCAAATGTATACACCTTGAGACCCTAAAGTTAATTGAAATAATAATTGAGACACACATGCTTAAATATCACATCATTTCTTTGTATTAGAAAGTTAAATATATTAAAGAAAACAAAGGATAGGAAACAGGGTGGTACTTTGCAAATGAACATGGGACCAAGAGTTTGGGGGAGGAGAGGGTGAAGGGAGGGGAAGAGGATGTAAAAATAATTAAGGTGTATTATGTACATGAACCAAATCACAATCAGTGTGAACTGCAAACATGTACTAATATATTTTTTTAAACTCAGTACATTATTTCCTTCCGTCTGTAGGAATACAAGTGATAGATGCTATTAGCCTAGCATAATAATATCAAATATTTTAATTTTGAATATTATTAAGAATTTTTAAAATATAAGAGCTTCCTTTATTTAATGTTTATATAATATCTGCTATGTGCAAAGTACTGTTTTTAGTACTTTTTCAATATTAATCATTGGGACAACATTATATGGTACATATTGTTATCCCTATAGTTGATCCAAGTGAGGTCAGCAGAGGTTAACTAATTTGTTCAACTTTACCTAACTAGCATCAGATACTTTATTTCTATAAGATAGTGTGCCTCAGTTAGCTATTCTGAGCCTTTGCTAAACATGGCCAAAACAATCTCTCAAGGAAGGATCATAGAGAAGCATTGAGAGTGGATTCTCGGTGGCTTAAACAGTAAAATCCCTTTACAGTTTCATATTTCATTGTTCTCATTTTGGGTTGTTCTTCTTTTTGATCCCTAAGGACAATTTACAAGACCAGCATATGCCACTCCAAAATATACCCCTCAGGCACAATGATTATTTTGAGACCATTATTTGACAAACTACTGACAACCTAGGAGGAGATCTGAAAACAAAAGTCACTTTTTCATAGGGGAAATGTATATCAATAAAGGAAACCTCCATTTAAAAGTGTTTTCCTAACTTGTGAGGAAGAAGATGACACAACAGAGACTCTTCTCATGAAGGCTCTAAGATAAGTCTGCAAACAGACTTTACCTTTGTTTTGTGATTGTCTTGTTTATTTTATCTACACTTTCCTCTCCTGACATCCTTCTTTGTTTCAGGTTATTTAAGCCTGAACTCAAATCCATTCTGAAATTTGTTCATCCTCTGAATATCTCCCAAATATAAATATAAGTAAACCTTTGTTTTTCTATTGTTATTATGTCTTTTGTTACAGGGATCTCTCATAACTAAGAGCTATGATGATAGAGGAAAATTGTTTTATCCTCCCCAATAGTGAGAAGGGCACATTGTTCCCTGTCTAAATTTCTATCCAAGGATGACAGAATCAAACCTTTTTCTGCTTCCACATAACCAATGGAAGGTAGAATTAAAAAAAATATTGTGTACATATCAGTCATTTTAAAAAGGAAATAAAGAAAATTGAGGTGACAAAATAATAAGCTGACATACACATATATCTGATTCAAAAATGGCAGAATAACATCATATTCATAGGCCTTTTTTCATCTGGGTTTTATTTCCTTAGCTAGTCTCGCACGTCAAGGAATAAGCCCTCCTCACTACCGATTCTACTATATCACTAAAAGATTTTAAAGATTGGAATCACTTTATTCCTTTAATTTACCAATTGTCTATTTATAATCTATGAAAACAAAAAGAGATTTTTCCACTGTGACTTAATTAAGATCCTACCTTCAGTTTCATATGTAGGTTTTGAAACATACTTGTTTGGAAGAACTGTAGCTATATAAAAAAAACTCCATCTACCTAACTGTACTATATCCTCCATATTATAATATAATATTATGAATTGTACAAGAAGAAATATATATGTATACTAGTAACAAGATTTTACTATTACAAATTATTTTTATAATTAACTGAGAAATAATATTTATAATTTATATGTTTCTGCTTAAAATTTTAAAATAGATTCTCAGGAAAAAATCCAGCAATTTTATAAAGAAAGTAATTACTCAAAATCTACAATTAGAAAGCAAACATTATATCTACTAATGAATGTGTTGTATTTTCATTAAATATGTTCTCTAAAGTCATTTTATAATAAAATCTATAGTTCAGCAGACAAATTTGATGGGCATCATTTAAGCTTAAAAAACAAGACATCTCCAAGGGTTGAGGGCGTGAAGGGAGGGCTAGAAATGGGGAAAAAATAAGAAACAAGATGCATTATGTAAAGGTACAATTCCCAATGAGAAATGTAATTGTGTTGTATACCTACAATGTACCAACAAAAGAATTTAATACACCCCCCCCCCAACCGAGACAACTCTATCATTGTCTTTAAGGAATATATGACATAATTCGAATGTACTTTTGATTCTACAGAATTATATAAGCAACATTTTTGTACCCATTGATCAGCAAAATGGCAAATTTTCAATAGAATATCTTGCGTATGATTTAAAAAAGACTTTACAGCTCAGTGTGACATTTTACTTTTGCCTAGCTTAGCAATGTATTAATATATTCACTTTTATTTTCTAAATGTATAGATATTTCACAAGACTTAAATAATAGAAGATAGAAATAATTTAAAATTCTGAGAGTATGCATTAAAATGACCTTCACATTTAGATCTAATATTCTACTGGTTCCAACCAAAAAAGTAAAGAGAAACTGAGAGGTGAAATGTGGACAAACTCAAAAACTGCTTCCTTTAAAGACAAATGTCAATGAGATTCAAGCTCTCACTCACACAATAGAACTTTATATTCCTAAATCAATATGCCTTAAAATGTTTAAAGTAAAGAACAGAGGTTTTGTTTATAACTTCTCATGTTTTCTTAAACGGTCTTAAATTCGCAGTGACAGGTCTTGCCTACCTAATATTTGCAAGGTGTCAAACCAATGCTTGTAAATTCTGAGGAGTAAACAGATTTTTAAAACCATTTGAAAAACAATGATACAGAGAATAAAGAGCTCTTTACTATTATCAAAGACAAATTTTATTGATAATATAGGACTTTGTACATTTGTTTATTTTTAAAATGTAAAGAAACCCAAAGGGTTAGAAACAATATTTGCAAATCCAAATTGTGTAGACTTACTGGTACATGCCATAGAAGGTGGGTCTTTTTCAGCTCTGAAGTAGCCCTTATCACACTGACAGACAGAAGTAGCTTCCATGTAGGTTAAACTGTGTGGAGGGCATTTAGAACACTTTGTGTTTCCAGCAAATGCTTTATAGAATCCTGTTCTGCAAGCTGTAAAAACAGGAAAAAAATTCTTTTTAATTATTTTTCTAGAGGATTTTTTGCAACATATTTTAATTTATACATAGTTGGAGTCTAAAGAGTTCTATGTAACACATACACAGAAAAGTCAATATATGTGTTAATATTAATAAATCAAGTTAGCTGTTTGTGATGTTAAGTTTAACTGTCATGCCAGTTGGCTTGGAAACCTCGTAAGGGATTACAAAAGAACACTTTTGGGTGTGTTTGGGTAGATCCTAAAAGTATGACCATGAGATCTATATCTGATCCCTCTCTTCTTCCTCTTTGGCACTGTTCCCTTCTTCCTGTTTTCTGGCAACCATTAACTAAGCAACTTTGCTCCATCAAACCCTTCTGCCATGATGTTCCTGCTTCGAGCAAGCTTACCATGTACTGAATCCTCTGAAACTATTAGCCAAATAAGCCTCTTTTTAAAATTGCAGGTATTAGGTATTTTCTTTCAGCAAGAGGAAAGCTGACCAATATATGACTCAAAGTCAGTAAGAAAATTATGACATATTTTATCTGAAAATTTTAAAATTAGTGTAACTCAAGAACATACACATTCACCATACACACATTCACATAAACATGCACATAAACACACACAAATTATTAGTGCTTCATAAGTGTGAAGATGCCCATAACCGGCAGTACAAGAGATGGTTTTGTGTAGTTTTGGAAAATGGCATTAAAAGACACTGAATCACACTGTTAAACATGCAGTTTTATTCCATTTCTTTGTACTCAAGGACAAAGTTTCAGTTTCGTCTTGGTATATGTTTAGCACATTTATTAGTAACTAAATTTTCTTTAGTATACTGGACTGTATTATATTATGATGGTTTGTGTTTGCTTTTATAAAAATCTTAATAAATTATCTAAAAATTTAAGGGGAATTATTAATTCCTCATTGGAAAATTATATTAAGAGATGAGGTATCCCTTAAAAATGTATGGATAAGAATATCAACACATCTCTAACTTGTTGACAAATTAGCATTATATAGCTAATAAAAATGACTATATCATCAAAATATTTCCTCCAACCTATGGAAAACCTGAGCATATGAAAAAATATATAGTTAATCCTACTGATAGTTTCATAATTGGAAATATTCTTCAAAACATATGTAATTTCCAAATTTGATCTTAAGAGGTAGGTGCAAGACAACACACCATAAAATATTAATAAATCAAATACATGTTTTGTCAGTAAATGTTTTCTACTTAATTATGCAGTTTAAAATAACTGAATTCAGAATATTTAATAATTTCTCAAATAACTTTAAAAGTTGAACCTATCTAGAAAGTTAAGCAATATTTTTAAGCACTTGCAGTATTAAAAAATCTAATAAAGTAGTTAATTTATAAAGAATTAGGTCTAAATAAGGAGGTTATATTTGGAATAGTCCAGTGTTACTTCAAATATAAGCTATATATTACTATATTATTATAAAGGCATATAAAAAGAGCTAAGTATTTTATTCTCATTCTCTTTTTTTCATCAGTCATTTAAATTTTAGCCATAAACATTGTTTAGTTTATAAAATACCCTGTTTTTAACAACATTTTGTTGTGTAAAACGTTGCATTTTATTTATATTCTGTAGTAGCTAACACAAAAATTTAAGTAATGATGTCTTATCTGAAGGGGTTTCAACTTCTTTGTAGAAGTTTCTTGAATGCTTACAGTAAAGCTTGCTCTTGTCACAGGACCTCTTCTGCTCTAATCCAGCCAGTTATCTTCATAATTTCCTCCCTCTTTCCATCAAGTCTTAGTTCAAATGTCACCCTATCAATGAATTCTTCCCTGATCCCCTTTTCAGAATTCTAACTCCTGCTACATCACACCACAGTTTTTCACCTATTTGTATTTTTAGATTTAAAATGTTTCTGGTAGGAAGCAGATATTTACTTGGGTGTCATTATTTGTTTTGAATGTAATTTGACAATTTCTTATCTTTAATTGTGCTGTTTATATTAATTACATTAAATGGATTGTTCATATAGGCAGGCTTTAAGTCTTTTTTCCTATTTGCTTGTATTTATTCCATTGACTCTGTGATTTTCCATTTACCTTTTATTTTTCCTGCCTTCATACCTCTTATGGCATTCTTACCTCTTTGGTTGGTATATCAACAAAACCATGATGAAAGCTCATATGACCTGCATAGCTCTGCTGCAGAATAGCACTGTCCTCTCATACACTGTCTTGTGAAATCTAAATGCCTTGTCTTGTGTGGACTCTAAGATCTGTACTCATAACTCACAATCTCCAATCCCCAATTTTTAAAAATCAGGATCTTTCCTACCTTGCTACAGGCTAGGAATAGTCTCAAGATATTAAATTGGTACAGTTGTAGAAGTATGCTACTTTTTTTTATCATCTCTGCTATTTGGTGTCTCCTGTCTTAAAAAGGACTTTTTCATATATTTTGCACCTCTTTTTTAATTTCAGGTGTTATATATTGCTCCATTTTGGAGACAAATGAAAATCAGACTGCTGAGTCAGCCTAATCTCTTTTCTTTCCCTAATGGTCTTTTCCAGCTATTATACATTTATTTTATCTATTATATTTAGTTTCTCAAAGACATGCTTTAAACTTTTATTTCAAGGTACAATGAAAAAATTCTTCCATCAACCAGAATGTCCAAAGTGAAAGAGAAATACAAAAACAATTGTTTTTGGTGAGGATATGAAACAGTATGACCTGTCATATATTACTGGGAAAGTTTAAACTTTTTCTATTATTTTAAACACATATTTGGCGGTATCTCCTATAGATGAACATAGATATACCATTTCACAGAACAATTCCACATCTTGATATGTACTCAACAGAAATGTCCAAAGTGAAACTGGATTTTCTTACTGCTACAAGCCATACTAAGTTCCATTACCAAGTGAGTTATAATTCTTCTACATGATATTGATTTCCTGAAGTTGATATTCATAATCTGAAATTATGTTGGCATGCTGACCTTTCTCACTTGCTCTATCCTTGGTACAATAAACCTTCTCCTATGGTTTGGATCTAAAATGAAGTTGAAATGGGAACAAGAACTCTATTGGGAATTAAATCAGAGGCATTTATATTACATTCTGGCAAAGACTTTATCTATATTCTGTCCATGTCCTGAGATTTTGGAGATACTGAGTTTAAAGATGAACTAGTTTATTTGGCAGAGGAAATTCCAAGGCAGTAGAACATTCAGGTGGTGGCATGGGTATTACTGACTGCTTTTATCCAGATTTATAGTAAAATCTGGAGGAAAATCTGGCTAGAAAGATTTGAAAAGCTTGTAGTTTGGTCAGAAAAGTGGGTGTGTGTGTGTGTGGGGAGGGGGTAAAGTTGAGGCCAAGGCAGGTGTGGTTGCTTAAGAAATTAGTGTCAATAAAAAGAAGGCAATATTTTCCATCAGTATGATAGGAGAGATGTCTTGAAGGCATCTCAGAATTGACCAGACCCCATGCATAACAGGCATAAGGGAATAAAAGTATGAACTCTGAAATACTTTAAGATGAGACTCCTACGGATACCACTTCATTTAGGATTGACTAGGGAAGTATTTTCCTGAGTTCACCCATCCACACTATCAGAAGCCACTGCAGCCATGATTCTCAAGAAGGCTTGGATAGTGCTGGAGCTGGTAGAAGACCTTGGCATTGTCCATGTGATGGTGCTTTTGCAGGCATGCAACATGCAAGAGTTGCGGGGCCATAGAAGCTTGAAAGGCAGGTCTGGAAAGCCAGAAAATGTGTGAGGGAGTTTAAATCCCTGCCAGGATCCCTGAGAGGATGATGTATGAAGCTATGTAAGCGAGGCTGAAGCTGCAATGGAGAAGTTGGAAGTTGGAGATGCCAGGAACATGGAATATCTATGATCATGTAGTGGATATCAGGTCACCAACAGCTCCAGGACATGCCTAATCATTTTGTTTAGGAGTGGAAATCAGAACTCCTGATGCTCAGAATATGAACAGTGATACTCCCTTTTCCCTTTTTGTTTTCTCCTTAGCTCCTGCCCAGCCCTCAAGCAATCACAGGATGGTTGTGGAGGCCAGTAACAGGAGCCCATGGGAGACAGAATTCTTTTTCTGCTTAAATTCTTTTATTGGTACATTATAGGTCTACAATACATTTACATTTATCCTTGGGTGCTTGAACCTGTACATGATGTATCTTGGTTCTTAATTTTTCCCCATTACTTGTGTGCCCTTCCCTATTTACAAAGACTTTGTTTCCATTTTTTCCTTTTCTCATAATTTTTCCTTTCCCTTTCCCCTCCCACTTCCCCTACCCCTTTGGACCTTCTCTTCTTATTTCAAATTATTAATTATTCATTTTAATTTTTATTTACACTTGAGGACAAAAAGCCTTCCCTTCTGTTCACTGAAGCTGTGGTTCTCAGAGGGTCAGGTCAACCTCTATTACCTTCCTTATTCTCTCAGTAATCTTCATACTTGGTCCTAAATGCAGATCTAACTGGAAAAATACATAGAAGAGTATATAAAAACCTCATGTTTCAGCCAACAATTTTTTTTTTTTTGGTACTGGGAATCAAACTCGGGACCTTGGGATTGAGAGGCAGGTGGCGGAAACACCAAGCTAAATCCCTGGCCCTAGTAGCCAAGGATTTTTAAGGAAGAGACAAAGGAAGAAAGAAGAGACTAATACAGAAAGAAGGAAGTCTGGGAAAGCAATCCATAAACTTTTTTTTTTTATTAGTACATGTTTGTAGTACATAATGTTTACATTCCTTGTGTAGAATTGGTACATGAACATAATACATCTAACTTCCTGTTTTCATCCTCCTCCCTTTTCACTTCCTCCATCTATTGCTCCCCTTCGCATTTAAGAAAGATCTATCTCCCTACTTCCTATTATCTATCTTTTATTTTGCCCTTTATTTATATTTTAGGTTTCTCATAAAGAGAAACTATGTGATATTTAAGCTTGTATTTTACTGAACATCATAGTCTCAAGGTGAATCTATTTTCCTACAAACTTTTAAAAACCAACTCCTAGCTTTACTTCCAAACTGTACATATATAGATCTAATTCTGTTTAGCATACCAAAGAAGAAGGGACTGAACCAAATGACTAGCACCACATTTTATACTAGCTGTGAGGTTTAAACTTGGTTAGGTAAAGAAGGCACTAAGACAAAATCATATACTATTTTTGTTTCTTATTAGTACTTGTTACACACTAATTTAGGAAATAAACAAGGATATATAAGTAACTACGTAGGTAAACTGCCTTTAAAAAGCACTTTACATACAATTTCTTGGTTATTCTCATAAAAATACTATGTAGCTGTATCTCTTTTACTAGCACTTGCTTCAAATAAACTATTTTTCTGTACATCATCAGTTTTCTCATTGCAAAATAGGTGCTTCTGTCTGATCTGAATGTTTGTGTTTCCTTTGCAAATTCATGTGCTGAAGCATAAAATCTCAACATGATTTATGTTTGGAGGACCTCTGGGTGGCAGTGAGGTCATGAGGATGGTGTCCTCCTTAGTGGGATTAGTGGCCTTGGAAGGTATAAAGAGATGAGAGCTCTCTGCTGTTATACACAAGGACACAGTCAGGAGACAGGCAGATGTAAACCAGGAAGTTTGGTCTCACCAGACATCTGACTCTTCTATTTCCCAGCCTCACAAACTCTGGGAAATACCTTTCTGTTGTTCAAATGCCTCAGTTGGGCTGGGGATTTAGCTCAGTGGTTCCACTGTCTGCCTTGTAAGCACAAGGTCCTGAGTGAGTTCAATCCCCAATAGCCCCCCCCCCCAATGCCTCAGTCGATGACAATTTGTTATAGTGGTCAAAGTGGACTAAGATAATATAGATAAATGATAATACCTAACTCTTGGGTTGTCGGAGGATTTAATGTGATATGAAAAATATGATCAGAAGGGTATCTAACATTTTATTATTTAGATGAGGAAACTCAAATGAAATGATATTAACTAATATGCTGTGGCAAATTTTGTTTTCCAGAAATATGATGAAGACTCTCTGCCAATATCTTCTCTTCTGGTAATGGTGTCACAGACACTGTTCACAAAGAGTTTAGGTATGTGTTCTCTCCTCTTGAATCTGCTGCACTTGTAAATATAGTAGAAGTGTCTCCATGTGACTTCTGAGGCCAGGTTATAAAAGATTTTAGGGCTTTTAACCGATTCGTTTAGATATTTACATTTAAAAACTAGTTACCATTTGAGAAGGAAGGTCAAGTAACTAGAGAACCATGTGGTGAGCTACTAAACTCGACCCACAGCTCTGGCTCATCTTCCAATTGACAGCCACCATGAATTTGCCAGCCAGGAGAGTGAGCTACTTGAAATGTGGCAGATTATTTAGCCTCTAGTCCAGTTACCCAAGCTGACAGTGCCTGGAGCAGAGATGAGCTGTCCTTGTTACACCTTTCCCAGATTACAGATTTCTGAGCAAAATAAATAGTTGGTGTTATTTTCAGTCACTGACTGTAGGGTGGCTTCTATTGCATCACTGTGTAACTGAGACACTTGCTCAAGATCATATGGTGAGACAGCAAAAATTAAAGTCTAAAATCATTTAAATTTATAATTAAATTCTCCTTATAAGCTACATTTGTAATTGGAACAGCATTACTGTTTGGAACGGTATGGTGATTATGTAATCTAGGGCAGGATGGCGTGAATCACAAGTTTTAAAGAATGAACTGATGTTGGTATTTAGATTATAAATGTTATAATAAAAATACTCCTTTGGACTTAATTGATATAGTTTTAACAAATGGCTTTATTGTCTCATATATTTGGTAGGAAGCAAAACTAATATAGCTTTATTCAGGCTATTTGAAATAAAAATATATTCCACACCTTTTATTTCATTAAAAATGGTTTATATAGATACCTTATTTTATGAAAAAATAAGCAAGACACTTTATGCTTCAACTTTCAGGGCAGACTCATAAAATGGATTGTGTGCATAACTTGAACATTTTAACAAAACTCTCTCCTTGCTGCACAAAGTATCACATACTCTGTCACCTCAGTAAACTTTGACACCAAATTTTTGCCGATTTAACAACAAACTTAAAATCCATTCTTCAATTTGACAATTTTTAATGTTGCACAGTCATATATTTTGGCATTTCTGTAGCTGAAAGTTTAGAAAACTAATGTAAATATTATTGAATTAAACATTAAAAATTTTTCCTCAGTGAGAAAAGTATAAATTGTCTTTCCTACAGGGAGTTATAGAGCATAATAAAAGTCATTGTAAAAATTAAAACTATTTTTAGTTTGAGAACAAAATTGTTACTTTATAGATATTATTTTATTTAATTCTTACAAAGGCTTTATGATGTATTAATATTCCCATTTCACAAATGAGGAGGTGAAGGCTCTTATAATTGTTAAAGGTCACAAAGATGAGACATAAGCAATCTATAGATGACTGAATAGTAGTTTGTATTCTACTTTTCAGGTAACATTTTAAAATAGCTTACCAAAACCTTGATCTAAATTTTTGGGATGTTTTATAAATATTGAATGAAAATAAATGAAAAAAGCATGTTCTATCTGGTACAAGTAGAGTACCCACATTGATCCAGTGTGGTTTGGATGTGATATATTTTCATGGATCACAAGAGCACATTCAAGGGCAAAATGCAGCAGCAGCAAACACTCAAGATTCAGGATGTCCAATGCATTGCTTGCAGTAGCTCTATATGGCTGTGTAATCAGCAGGAACTGCGACATGCAGGTTTTACAGATTTGATGTGTTTGATGAGAATATGGTCTCTTGATTTGCCTCATATCTAGTTCCACTCACATAGATCCATTCCACTCATTAATGTTGTTGACCTGCACCTGACTTTTTCAATGACTATTTTATACCCAGGCAGATCATCTGTAAGATGGTGCTTGAAAAATACAATTTTCATGGTAAGGAAGAGCTCTTCTGTAAAATCAGCTATAGCAGTTCATAAATCTGTAGTAAGGATTTCTATTGGGAACCAAGAACCACATATAGTTTTCTGTTCTATAGTTATAAATCATCTCATTAATTGGGTTTTATTTATGTATGAACATGTCTTTGCATAAGAAACTACTTTAAACTTAGTAGAGGAATTCTTAGCAGATTTTTATGCAACTAAACACTCTAAATAATCCATTTTATACATTTTCATATCAGATTTTTTGAAGTTGGGACATAGTCCAGTCACTAAGTTAAAACAAGCCATTGGTCAAAACCAATCACATTAGCAACATACATCAATTTTTCTTGTCTCTCCTCTTTGTATCAACTGCATATTGCACATGACTCCTTTTATAGGTATTTGATTGTTTGACAGTGGTTTGATTCCATAACCATTTCAACATCAGAATGTGTGCACTTGTGAGGAGCAATTATGTTTGTATTAAAATTCTCATCCTTTAAGACAGTGCTTAGAACACATATTAAGTGCTCAGTAAATATTTGATAAATGACTGACTAAATCTCTTAGTGGTCTTTGGTGTTCCATGACTTAATAAAAGCAAATTTTTCTTATTCATTTAATATTGCTAGATTATATTCTCATAAGGCTTTAGGGGGAACAATACTTGCAAAAGACACCTAAAGTTAACATAACATTGCTCTACACTCATTATAAAAATATCATATTTAAGTGCTGATTTTTAAAGATGATAATTACAAATTATAATATACACTTTTATATTGCAGCCTGCAATTTTAGAACTTAATTTCAAATTATCACATTGATGAATATATTCAGCTCTCATATTTGACTATTTTAATGTGAAAGTATGTGTAATTTTCTTTTTTTTGCACCTTTACAAACTGGATAATTGTAAAAATAACAGTGCTGTTGCAAGAATTGTTGAGATAATATTGCATTTTCAAGTACAATCACTTTCAATTATTCTCAGGTGGAATAACTTTGGAAGTGTATAATTAACTACAGTTATTATTCACTCAGAAAATAATAAAGTAGAGGGTATGGTTGAAGGAGCTCTAATCCCTGAGGTGCAATAAGTTTAAACCTGAAGTTATGTGATAATATTAGACACTGTGCAATTAAACATACCATTTCATGAATGGTATGGCTAGTGAATCCCTGGAGTTTCAGGAAGGAAACATATAGTGGCTAAAATCAACCTTTTAAGACTATTACATGTGCCATTTTATTTGGTCCTCTCTGATGGATGAGAATGATAAAACAGATAAAAACTATGTGGAAATAGAAATAAATTTTATAGCTTTAGAGAACAGAAACCAATTTGGCTAAAATGAAGAGATGACAGTGGAAAGAAAGGACTTGTAGTTAATGGAAGTATGGCATCATGAGTCTCACAAGACAGCCTTGAGAATTTATATTTCACCTGAAAAACATACATATTTGAAAAAAGAAGAACAGGTTTATGAAAGTAAAGTCTGCCAATGGTGAATAAAACTTATTAAAGAGATGTGAGATAAGAAGCAGAGAGAACAAACAGAAGATCAAGGCACTGACCCAGAGAAGTTGTTTATCAACTAAGCAAGGGTGAAGACAAAAAAAGGAAAAGAAGCATTTTGAAGAGAACTGATTTTTAAATAATATTTAGCCAGACTGCACTGAAAGAAAAAGATAAACTTTAAATACAGTTTAAATATAATTATAATTGTTAATTATATTAATATTCTTAATGTTTTTGTTCATATCATATATGAAGCATTTATGGCTTTTGATCCAGCAATTTTAGATTCAAATCTAATTTTAGATTCAATGGATTGAAATATATTGTATAAGGTAAATTATTTAACCTCTCCAAAAATGAATTTGTATTTCTATAAAACGGACATGAAAATAGCACATACTTCTTAAGATGATTCATAATGTAAGTCGCAAGATCAATTAGTCCACAAAAAATCACAATAGCAAGAAAGAGACTGTACCCAAACTAGTCAAGACTTGACTGTTCTCTTCCTCATGGCCATGGTAGATAATTTATCATGTAAATCTAGTAACTGCTTCCCTGTGTTACAATCTCATAGAAAGACTAGTGTGCTTTTTTTCATCTCTAATATAATGCAGCATTTAATGGTATAGATCATAGAGCCATAGGCAACTTAGTTAATTTCTCAGTATCTCATTTTCTCATCTGAAAAATACATGTAAAAATATCATATATCTTATAGGGTTATCTTGGGAAATTACTAAGTTAATATTTATAAACACTTGGGATCTAGTACATATTAAGTGCTATGTAATGATTCATATTGCTGATTTTATCTATGTGAAGATCTTTATATTTGTAGAGTGTAGTAGTTAGAAAATCAGTAACTGGGGAATTATAACTATGTCAACACATAAAGAAAATGTTTCATAATTTTAATGTTGCTTAAAAAAATATTGCCTTCATATGAATAAAATTTACTCTTCAAAATTCTGTATGTCTCAAATATTCTTTTAGTGAAAAATTATTTAGAATACACAACTAATAGTGTTAATGAAATTCTTAAGCTATTAGCAACTATTGAGATAACCTTCCACATCACTCTTATTTTACAAATGAGGATTCAGAACATTAGAATTATATGTTGGGCAACTTATTCTGTGGATCTAATTACAATAAACAAGGATGTTAAATCAGTCCCTTTTTTTCTATCTGCATTGTTAATACCCAAGTGCACACTGTCATCATTTCTTGATAGAATTATTCCATCATTTCTGTCCTCTCCTGCTCTGAGCACTTTTACAACACAAGCTTGACTGTGTAGTCAGAATAATTATTTAAATATATATATGAAGGAGCAGAGACTCTAGTAAAGCATCCCTGTGACACTATTTAAATCCTCTAATTCTTAGCATTCCATTTTGAACAGAATTCAAATTCATTACATCATTTAAATGTCAGTTCTTTAATGTTTGCCCCCTACCTACCTTTCCAGCTCCTATCTCCACAGTTATTTTGCCTCAATTAGACTGGCCTTCTTTCTCCTTCTGGATTATGCAAGGGATATTAGTGCCTTAGGAATGATCTTTTAACTATTTTCCCTCATATTACATGCAGCATTTTATTTGTAATATTATAATTTGAATTTATTTTGCTCATTTAGTTTATTGAGAGCAGGAAACATCATTCTTGTTTATGATTTATCCCTGATGCCTAGAATAGAGGTTGGCAATAAGATTTTTTTCTCAATAAGTATTTGTTAAAGACTGAATATGAGTCTTATGTTCAACACAGTTTTAGCTATCCTGAAACTCACTTATCAATAAACTATTACTATTATTCCCTAAAGAAGATATATACCATAATATGCCTCCTCCAAGAATACCATCAGTTTGCCCCAACCAGACCTTGTTTCTCAAATTTCTTCAGAGTATTAATTTCTATAATTCCCTGTTCATTCTAATATAAACATGATCTTTGTTAACAGAGAGAGACTTTTTTAGTATCATAAACTAGTGTCTTGTATGAAGAATATATATGAATTATATCTGATAGACACTATTTATTTATCTCAGTATTTTTCCTTACTTTATAACATACTATTATTTCCATTACTCTATCAATTCAAGACTTCCTTTGTTTGCTGGGAACCCTCTGATATAATAGCCACATTATCACCATGTTTGGTTATGTGCATACCCATTAGAGGGCCTAGTTAGTGTAGTTTGCCAGTGATGGGCAATCAGAAATTATGAGCTGGTGATGAAGATTCTTGTCCTTATGTGCCTGTGTGCCAGTATTAACTCAGGCAGTGAAGAATTTACGTTTTCACTGGGCATTTGGCCTGTGTGCTGCTGCATATGACAATACTTTTTAAATTAAGGTTGGAGGCCAGATTTACCTTTACTCAATATAAATTATTGCATTACAGAGAAGAATACTGTGATGGTGCAGTGTGGTGGAAGATGCAAGCAGTTTAATTATAATATGATATAATTAATTAATTTAATTATAATATCTGAATGTTATATAAAAGAACATAATTCTGCTTCTTTATTCTGAAAAATAAAATTGCAATAAATGGCCAAAAAGAACTTTCTAGGGGTTTTCCTTTCAAGTAAATTTGATAATCAATAATATTTTGTAGATATTTGAAATAGTTTCTTTAATAAATAAATAATGGATTTGTGCTTCGTATTTTATAATGGATATGAATCAGGTGACTGGCATAGACTGAACAGAGGACAAGAATACCCCAGTTTAAACTCTGGTAAAGTTTTGTTAAATGTGGTGGCAAGCTTGTAATCTTGGCTATTGGGAGCCTAACAACAAATTCAAGGTCAGTCTGGGCAACTTAACTATACTCTGTCTCAAAAATAAAAAATTAAAAAGGCCAAGAGTGTAGTTGAATGGTAGAGTGCTTGCCTAATTTGTCTAACGCCACAGTTTCAATCCTCAGTACCGTAAAAAATGTCAATTTTTAGTAAAAACTGTTAATAGATTTTAGGCTTTTGGTAACTCTTAGTTTTCCTGTACTGATTATGACTATGAAAAGGAACAAAAATCTTTAATATATTATTTAAAATTGAAGGTGCAAACAATACTAATCAAAAGACCCAGGTAATTTTTCAATGTTGTCATTTTTATAAATGTGTTTAATAAGTAAATTTCTCCAGTGATTTTTTTTTTTAGTTAAGAGACTTTGAAACATCTGACAAGGCTTATTCTTGGTAATTATTAGAGGAAATTATTTTAATTTATTGAATTATATACAACATATTTGGATATATTGGACACACTCATGTTGAAATGCAGGTACAACTGTTCCATTGATAAGTTAGCTTTTGTTTTGCACTTATTGAAAGGTAGATGAAATTTACAAACTGAATAATTAGATGTTTTCCTCTATTCCCTAAGATGCAGTTTGATTATAATTTGTGTATAATTTCTGAACCAAAGTATCTTAGGCCCATAGCCAAATGCTTACAACTTAAACCAGCCATTAAGCTTGTGCCTAATTATAAAATAAACTGCATCAAATTTTACATCTGCCCTTTCTCTGCCTCAAGCAGCCAATCAAAGCTATATCTACATTGGTCTTGAATAGTTGTTTATGAATATATGTATTTCCATTATTAGATTTCAGGTTCCTAGAATGCAAATAGTATGCTATATTAATTTTTGTATCCTTTTATACCTAACTAGGGCACCTACATGGTCTGCTGAGCACTGGCAAAATTTCACTAAATATATATTGAATTAAATTGAATGAGATGACTGAGAAATTATACTAAGAATCTGGGCAGTGAAAACTGTCAGTCAGGGCGTAACTACTAAGCAGTACAGTGGGAAAATGTTGAGCATGAAAGTCTGCATTGCTGGAGGAAATACAGGCACAGGGCTGCCACACTTAAAGCATTATAAAACAGAAATATATCATTTACTGAGTACTTAACATATACCAAGTATGAGGTGAAACATCACATATACACCATCTCAATCAATCACAGGGAAAGGAATTCTCATTACATTTTCTGTGAAAAGCCCAAGGTCTTATATGTGATGGTTAAAACAGACCTCAATGATTCTGTGTTTAGACTTGAGTTTGAGTCCTGGTACAATCAATTAAAACCTCCCACTGCATGACCCAAGAAGAATCCTAGGGATCAAACAGGAAATATATCTATTTCTACAAATGTAAAATCCAAATGCGAATATCAACCTTCTGTTATTCCTCTTAAAATTGAATGAATATCTGATATTTATGATTCTTCACAAGCTGGTCCTGGAAGCTTCTATACCTTTTTGTAAATAATGTGACCACACTACATTTATTTTTTATTCACAAAACATACTGTATCCTCCTGAGCCTTTACAAATGCTGCTCTTTAACTTAGAATAAGCCTATTTAAGATTGAGTTTAAATCATATTTTTGTCCTATTTAAAAGGCAATTGGCTGCTGCTGTTTTCCAAGATTTACTGGGAACAATTAAACTGTGTTAAAATTAACTTGTGAACATTCCCAGCCTCCCACACTAGCTAATGAATTACCTTGAGGCCAGAGATAATATCCAATTCATATTTGTATTTGTTAGCTTTTAAAGCACATATAAATGTCTGAAATTAATCAGTAGTTTCTTTTGGGAAAGAGATAATTATAATTTTAGTTTCTCAGAAGGAAGAATTAGTTTAGTTATAACAATAACTGTATTTTATTAAAGAACTGACATTGAAGTGTTAAGATTGCCTCAAATGACAGATTCAGGAATAGATCTCAGATTCTACTCCCCTAATTCCAGTTCTCAAGCCATTATTAAAGCTATCTTCCTCAAACAGGTGGTTACCATCCTCATAGACAGATTAGAATTCCCTAGGAACTATGGAAACTACTGGTCACTTAAATCAAAGTCTCTAGAAAAGGTAGCAAAAGTTTTTCAGTTTTTCTCAGGTTATACTGATGTACACTCACACATAAGAACCATGAGATTTCATGCATATTTCCTATAAATCTGTTCCTACCATAAGATTAAGAAAAAATAATTCCCAGATTATTTTATCACCCGATTTCCCTATATGCCATTCTTTGAAAAGACAGCCATAGCTTATATTAAACAAAGTAAAATTCATTACTATGTTATTCTTTTCAGACAAGAACTTGTTATTGCTTAAGTTTAAAGAGCAGAAAGATAAATTCCGTTTCTCCTCAATTCATAAATACCTGTTTCAACAACACTGTCACCTTGCGAGTTCTGGGTGTCTTACTTAGCCAATGCACTCTGGTAAACTGTAAATAAACAAACTGAGAATAAGAGTCCTATAACTGCTTGTCAAATATGGAGAGTGAGCAGAAAGAGCAGTCTGAGAAAATGTCAAAGCCATCTAACTCATTTATCAGTCCAGAGGCAGGAAATTACTGATACTTAAATACTCACTTTCAAGCCAGTAAAAATCATCTTGTTTTTTGAATTCTGATTTCACTCATATATAAAGTGTTAAATCTGTTCTTAAATGTTTCATCACAAAGAAGTAACAAAAATTTGATATGTGCTTGTATGGATTATAACATTACATTATGTATATACGAATTGAAATATCACCTGGCACTCAATAACTCTGGACAATTTTATATATCAGTTAAAAAAACTTGAAAAGTAGAAAAAATAGACTTTTCATTATAATTTTTAATGAAAAATATTATTTGTTATTCGAAGGACACCATTAGGCAAAGAAAAAATAATAACAGAATCTCAATTTTATTAACTTTGGTCTTTATTTGTATATAAACTTGGTTTTGATCTCCTTGGCCAATGAAAAATCTCCAAGATTAAAGGGGCTAGAACCAAATGCTCACTTGTTCTACCATACCCCCAGGTCCTCTTACGATGCTGCTGAGCAGACCAGAGTTTTATTGATGTCTCATCCTGTGTAGATGTGGCCAAAGCAGAGTCAGGGGAGGGCAGGGTGTTCTGTAGTTATTCAGCTAGAAATGCAATGCAGGAAGATGAAACAGCAAGCTTATGAGAACTAGGAGTTACCCTGAATCTATATTCAAAGATATATCAAATATAAATGACAGCGTCATGTGGATTTACTCTCAGATTTTTATAGGTCATGTCAGTTCCATCAGTGTTTCCAGACACTACGATACCTTAATGGAACATTTTAAATGAAGAGTTCCCTTGTCTCACTTTGGACTGCAATCTGATCCTTCACAAACTATTTTGAGAAAGTGAGAGTAAAGACACAATAATATTATTTTAATTTGTGTTCTTCCAGGTGTTGACTCTAAAACAGAAATCCAGTATGTTTATTATTCAGTGAGTAAAAGGAGCCAGATAAATATGGAGGTGAATGAGGTGGGAAATGAAGGCAGAACATAAAGAGGATATTTTCAACCTAGTTACCATTATCCATGGTTGACGTTTAATCCAGCTAGGAAATTATGAGAACAAGATCAGAACATGCATCTCAGAATGATCCCATTCAATGAATGAGGAAGCTGGGTTGTTTATACACTGGTTTCCTATCAGTCATTTATTGATGACTACTCCTGGGAGACACTAATTGCTCATAAAGTAAAATGCAGTTACAAGAAAAAAGTCTTCACCCAGAACATAAAGGTACTGCCAGTTAAATGGGTCAGTGGATTCTGATGTAAGAGTAAGAATGGGACATGACAGCATTTGCTACAAGCAGAGTCACGGAGTGAATGACACTGTGTGAGTCGATGCTGGACCGCATACACAACAGGGTCTCCAAGAAGATAATGAAAAATTCTATCACATTGGTAGGTTCTAAGGTTATAGCACAATGCATTACACCCATGTTTGTGGAGATGCTAGAATAAACAGACATACTACATTGCCCACTCTATAAAAAATAGCAATACAATTATTAATACAAGTACGTTGTACTTGACAACGAACTACCACATTACTGATTTATTTATTCAGTATACTTTCAACAATTATTTGGGTGCATAATTCTACCTAAAACAGTGCTGTGAAATGCCATCCAATGTTATGCTACCACTGGCCTTATATATCTCATGTTTACTGGCTTTCTTGACTACATCAAGAGGCAAGGTTGAATGATTGATACTATAATGTTTGCACAACAATGAAATCACCTAAGACAAAGTTATCAGAATTCATCCCTGTCATTAAATGAGGAACAACTGCATAGGTCTGCTGTGGTATATGGTTTCAGAATTGTAATATGTTCTCACACTCTATGGATATTCCAATTATATATACTCTCACAGCCAGTCTCTGCTGATCCTACTCATTACCTCTCTCAAGTATCCATTGCTTATGGGTAGTCCCTGCTCTACTTAGGAGGGATTTTGTTAGTTCCTTTCAGAGGTTGTGAGATCCTTGTCCTCCTTATTATACCTCATACAGTCTTACTGACAGTGAAAGGAGCTCTGGTAAAGTGTGAGACCCTGAAGTCCTAGAAAAGCTCATGAAATTTTCAGAGAATGTGCACACAGTTTTCAGAAAAGGACTTTTTGTACTATAAAAACAGAAATGCTTTATGTGGTAGAAGCTATATTATCTGAACTAAATAGAGGACATGCAATGATCTAAAATATGAAATGTTGACTGGTGAACCTAAGACACCTATAAGCTTCCTTTGGATGAAAAACTAATCATATCTAATCTCCAAAGTGAAGAGCATAGAAAGGCCATAATAAAAGGACTCTGTGGTGAAAATTGAGGGAGAAAGAGACACAGGACATTACTGAGGCTACATTCATCTTTCTGAAGAGCTATAACTAGAATCCTGTTCTAGTTCACTGTCTTATTTTAGACACAACCCTCATCTGACCCAAGTTTCCTAGGACCTACATGATTCTGCTTTCTCCGCCAATGCTGATATTTTCCACAGAATGCTTATTAAGCATTTAAAAAAATGTATTCAAAGAGTATTTTGTGATATTAAAAATCTTTACTCACACTTGTTGTCATCTTAAAATGTTAAAAAAATGTGAGATACAGGTGCTATTATTTTTTACAGAGAGAAATTGCCCTTGATTTTATATTCATGTTTCCAGACTTTATTGTCATCCCACAGAAAAATTTCCAACACAATCTGGCAACTGTCACCAGTGCTGAGTTTTTAATAATCACATCTTTTAATTTTTATTATAAAAGTAATTAAAAACAATATATATTGATAAAATGGTTTCAAAAATTCAGGCAATATAGCTCAACAAAATGTTACTTCCTTTCTTAATACTAATATTTTTTTTTTTACTTAAATTCTTTTATTGGTACATTTTAGGTATACAACACAATTACATTTCTCATTGGGAATTGTATGTTTACATAATGACTCTCGGTTCTTATTTTTCCCCATTCCTAGCCCTCCCTTCACCCCCTCCACCCTTCCCTATTTACAAAGACTTTATTTCCATTTTTTCCATTTCTC
>NW_004624789.1:9624825-9647020 GCF_000247695.1 Heterocephalus glaber | reverse complement strand
CAGTTCAGTGGGTCCAGGTGGTTGAGTATCACAGTGTTCCACCTCATTTCCCTTTGGGGTTACTGTAGTTGATCTGGAAGTCTGGTTTTGAGACTTATTTACATGTTTTCTCATTTCGACTGGGGGGCAGGGGGGTGCTGTTGGAGCCCGCGAGGATCACCTCCTCTGAGCTGGGAGAGGTGGCACAGGGGCTGAGAGGAGCGGTAGGGATGTTGGCCAGGAAGCCCCTTCCTCTGGGCCGGGAGCGGTGGGGCAGAAGGCGGCCCAAAAGCCCTTTCCTCTGGGCTGGGGTAGTGGGAGGGATGGTGGCCAGGAAGCCCCTTCCTCTCAACCAGGAGGAGTAGGACAACGGCTCAGAAGCCCCTACCTGTGAGCTGGGAGCGGTGGGAGGGATGGTGGCCCTGGAGCCCATTCCTCTGGACCAGGAGCACTGGGACCGCAGCTCAGAAGCCCCTACCTCTGGGCTGGGGGTGGCGGGACCCAGTACCATGGTCTGGTGGTCTGGTGTCCTCTGTGTCTTTGTAGTGTGGAACCAGGTGGCTGCCTGTCTGTGGTGGGCTGATTTGGCATGTTCTGCATGACTCAGGACCTCGGTAGGGCATCTGCAGACCTGCCTGTCTCAATCCTAATCTTCTGTAGCCACTGTTAATGAATTAGTCAGTATTCTAAGCCTTTATAAACATATATGTGACCATTTGGAAATAGAAAGCTGTATGTTGAATTCTTTCAGATATCAGTACAGTATATAACTCCTTACATCAGTACAGTATATTTTTCTCCAACTTGTTTCTCTATTTAATGGAAATATATTCATAGTTGTAATATAGATTGGGTTCACTTTATACATTAACCATCTTCCTTATTTTCCTTCTTTACTTTTTTTATTTTCTTTTTAGTACCAGGGATCGAACTCAGGTCCTTCTGCTTGCAGGGCAGGCAGCAAAACCAATGAGCTAAATCCCTGCCCCCCTCATTCTTTACTTTTTATTTAAAAAGTATGTCAAACATCAGGCAAGTGTGAAACACACTAGTAGTAATAAGTGGAATCATTTTTCCATGTTAACAGTTTACTATGGTTCTTTCCAAAGCAAATAAAATGTTAAGGATACTGTTGAAGCTGTCCTTTCTACTCCATTTTATTTTCTGTCTTCTGCTACTTCTCCCCAGGTTAATTTCTTTCTTTCTTAAACTTGTTTTTATGACACCTGTTATATATAAACATATAAATAAATGACATGTATGTTTCTGTTAAAGAGTCTTTGATATTTTTTGAAATTTTTGTTTTCTACAATAATTCTTATGAATTATCTTTGCTGATATATGTAGAAGCAGTTTCACTTACTACAAATGATGTTTGGCATCCCATTATATGAATATACCATCATTTATTCATTTCTATTTGGTTAATCATTTCAGTTTCTTAAAGCAAATTATCTTTTAAAAATAATGTTATGATGGTATACATTAGGTATACATGTAAGGACATTTTACTAGAAAAATATGGAATTTCTGCATCATAGACTGTATAGTCTTCATTTTTACTAGCAACAGTATTACTAATTTTTCTCTAATATGATTATACAAACTAATAATTTCAATGGTAATAATCAAAGTTCTCATTTTTTTCACATTTTCAAACATACCTGGTATAATGGCTTGTATCTAGATGTCCCCCAAAAACCTCATGTAGTCATAGGTGGGACTTTTCAGAGGTGGCTGGATCTAGGGTGTGTGCTGGTAGGATCAAAGATGTGATGCTAAGATTGACTCATGGTGCAATGCTAGGATTAAGGCTGCCCCACCCTGGGTGTGAGTGCTCCCCATTTTAAGGGTGGATTGCTTGGACAAGATATAAGGAACAGAAAGAGGTTCATTCTTGTTACTTATCACTTGCTGCTTGCTGCTTTGCTCCTTCACTACTTTGCTGCCTTCTGCCTGCCATGAAATGTTTCTCCTCTGTGATGTCACCTTGCCTTGGAGCCAACCAATTATGACCTGAAAAGTGTACAAACTGTGAGCTAAACAAACTTTTCTTCCTTTAACTTTGGGTATCAGGTATTATGTCTCAGCAACGAGAAAAGTAAATAAAACACCTTATATAGTCAAAATTTGGAATTTTTGCCAAAAAGATATGTGTGAAATGGTATCTCACTTTTGTTTTAATTAGCATTTCCCTTATTTCTAGGGAGAGCGTATCAGACTGTATAATTATTTCTAATCATTTATTGCTCAAATTCAAGAGGATTGCACTTCTCTCTTCGTATCTACCACCAACAGTGGACCGATCTTGTATCATGTCAATGCAATAAGCTGAAATTACTTATGATATTTCTGTGCAGAAATTCGTCACATCATTCCTCCATTACTCTATTCCTTCTGCATCAGGTCCCAGGAAAGGATTAATCCTTCAATTTGTTTCATTTATAGAGTCTATACATAGGAAGTTCAAGATACCTGTTAGTTCCTAAGAAATAGTATTAAGGAGCTATTTCTGGGGTGCAGAACCTAAGAATTAAAAGAAACCCTCCACTTCTGAAAATATACCATATTGTATATTTGCTGCTATTGCCTTAAAATCAATTTTGATACCCTTTTGTTTGTCTAGGAATGATGTCAAGATATTAAAGAAAAAAACCTATTAGGTTGGATTTGAAAAAAATCATGGTAAAGGGATCTGTACTGTTCCAAAATAAATATATACAAAATTATTTTGAATATATATATATCTTTATAATTGCATCTATAAAACTATACATCCATATTTAATAGTGATTTTTAAACCTTCAGGCAAGCAAAGAAACCATTATCCTGAGGAGACCAGCTGGTTCAATTTGACACACACACACACACACACACACACACACACACCACTCACACATCACATCAACACTGCCAATAGCAACTAACATTTTAAAAATTGTATAGTGTGGGCATTTTAATTAAAGAAGGAAAAATGAGATTGAAAAAGTGAAACTGTACATGGAAAAAATCTACATAGGTTTTCATGAATTGGTAAAGAATATGAATAATTTTTAAAAACAATTCCTTTCTTTTAGCCTCAAAATGTACATCTGAAAGTCTGAATTAGAACTGAATTAGAGTTCTGATACTATCCTGTTCTAACTCATAACATAGGAGAGAAAATGTAGTTGGACAATCATATAATGTAATGTATTCTCACTGTTGTCCAATATATTAGAATGCTCTAATTGTAAATGGCATGCTAATTGCTAATGTTAAGACTTTCACTCCAATTCCAAATACAGTACTCCCTTTTTATCTTCAAGGGATCTAGGATCCATTGGATATCTGAAACTGGATAATACTGACTCTATATGCAATGTATGTTATCCTATACCTATATAGGTATGATAAACTTTAATAAATAATTGAGGTACACTAAATTAACAGGTTAACAAGATTAACTAATGAAGAATAATTCTAATGATATACTATAATAAAAGTTATGTAACTGCAGTCTCTTTCCCCATCTGCCACAGGGCAGGTTGGATACAGAGCATGGATATGTTGGATGAAGAGAGGATTCATTTTCTGGGAAAGATGCGGTGAGATGCTAGAAAACATTAACATACTACTCAGAACAGTGTGCAATTTCAAATCTACAAATAGGGCTGGGGATCTAGCTCAGAGGAAAAGCTATTGCCTAGTATGTGTGAGTTCTGGGGTCTGATCCCAACAGTGCAAAAACCCCAAAATCTATGAATTATTGGGCCAGGGATTTAGCTCAGGGTTTCCACCACCTGCCTCAGAAGTGCAAGATCCCAAGTTTGATCCTTGGTACCAAAAAAAAAAGGTATGAATTATTTATTTCTAGAATTTTCTATTAATATTTGAAAAAAGGCTGATCACAGGTAATTGAAACCGAAAAAAGATGAAATCTTGGATGAAAGGGAACTATTGTATTCAAAGATTTTCTGTAGTCATAAACTTGTCAATGTTTACAGCATTCAAATAAAAATGGTAAATAAAAACATCTACATTGAAAACGTGAAAAATTAAAAATTATGTATATAATAACAAACAAAATTCACTGAAGAAAATGTAGACAGTAAAGATAAGCAAAAAATTATTCAAAATCAATCTAATGAAGTATGATATGCAGCGTTGAAGTATTTTTGCAGGTAATTATAAAACTTATTTTTGTGAACATATATGTATATATGTACCCTCTATTAAAAACCAATGTTTTAATAAAATATGAAATATATTTCTGCATTTTAAGCAATTTTTATATAATTGTTTCAAAATACATTTTAAACTGTTTCGATTTTATTATGATTTTCACAAAAACACGAATTATGTTTTTGGATATGAACATTCATTCAAGATTACTTACTTAGGATTAATTCCTAAGTTACTGTTGATTAGTAAGGAGCAACAATAATATTTTTGTATTTATTGCTAAATTCCTAGAAAGGTGGTACTGATTCTAATAGCTTTATACAAAAGGAAACTTTTTCCTGCTATTTACTTTACCTGAGTATTAACATTGTCATGTTACTTTATTGAATGTAATTTAAAAATATGTACCCTTAATTATACTTATTTAATTTCTTATGATAACAGCTTTCAAAGTCATGAAATGGTATTTAATTTTTACTTCAGCTCTGAATCAGAGAGTATGATGATATTTGATTCTGCTTGATTATAACTTCTCATCTGAACATATGGATAACATATTTGCCCCTCAAGTTTCTTAACTTTTACATGAAAGTAAAAGATATATATGTGGAAGGTATTTATGAATTATAATCACAAAGTATTGCTAAATGAAAATAAGCTAAGAAAATACTGTATCATCACTTTTGAAATTTAAATATAGAAACATTATCAAATAACATTGAAAACAATGTTAAACTCAAGTGAAGAAAAAAATAAAGTAGACTTAAAATATCTCTTTTCTTTTGCAAATGAAAGCAATGGAGAAATCAGCTAGAATTGAAAACTTTTGCTATTAGATTATCTTCATTCCCCCTGGCTTTAACATCCCAGGCCTCTATTCATTTTTCAGCAAAACAAAGGGTGTGACTTTACTTTTGTCACTCACAGTACAAGATGTCTTATTTAAACTAGACTGAGTGGATCTATGTGCAAGGACCCTTTTTTTCTTGAAATAGCGAAGAAGAGAGCATCAACGTCACTCTTAAAGAAGTTTTCTTCTAATGCAGACTTCTGTCATCACTTCTACACAAAATCAGCAGTCCTTTTGATACTAGACTGATTCCTAAGATGAAGCTCAATAATACTCAGTAAATGAAAATTATAACATATATCTTGCTAGATAATACCATGATATGCTAACAATATAGCTTCTGAAGAATGAATCAGTGAGAGGAAATTATAAAAAGTGTCATTGTAAGCATGACAATTCTGTGTATTTCTTAAACTTTTAAATAATATTTCTCCTTAGATGAGCAAGTCTATGAGTATAATTTATTGTATAGTAATGTTTATTATGATAAATATAATTATAACAAATGTGAGGATAAAGATAATATATTTAGGGAATTTTAGTGGTAAACAATTATTTGTCTCTGAAAAATTTTAAATTACTGTTTCAATGTTATTCTAGTTGTTTAGTTTTGCCAAACTGGCAAAATAAAAAAAAGTAAATATGAGATGCAGTTTTTAAAAAATCACTGGGATATGTTAATTAGCTTCTCCAAACTTGGGTGCCATGGCCCGCATTGGAGACCTTTTTGGTAAGGGTGTGGTCATCTTGTCTCTGGGATTTGGCTACCTGAATGCTTTGTCTTCAACAA
Source organism: Heterocephalus glaber (assembly GCF_000247695.1). The sequence continues at coordinate 9,641,237 of NW_004624789.1, read as the reverse complement.
CTTTTGGTAGTCACACTTCTCCTTTCCAAGTTTCAATTTAAAGGCAATGGAATCTAATTGGACCAGCTGCGCCGAGTGTCTGCTCCTAGATGAACTGAATCACAATGTTCAGAGGTCAGTGTCAAAATGCACTGTAACAATACTTGAAGAAAAAGTTTCAGATTGCCAAAAAACAGAATTGCTGTCCATAACATATACCTAGCTTTCCCCTTTCCCTTTAAAAAAAAAATCAATCAGTGTGGGTCTACTGCTAAGCTCAGTATCAAAATGAATTTTCCAGATAGTCTAATGATTATAAACAAACTATTTTATTTTTTTCATTAACTTTCTTGGTACATTTAAAGTATACAGTAAAGTAACATTCATCATTGGGATGTTGTACCTTTACATGATGTACCTTGGTTCTTATTTTTTACCCACTCCCCTGACCTCCCTTCCCCCCTCCATCCTTCTCTATTTACAAAGACTTTGTTTCCATTTTTTTCCTTCTCTCCTATTTTTTCTTTTCCTTTCTTTTCTTTCCCCTACCCCTCCCACTTCTCCTACTGCTTTAGACTTTTTCTTCCTATTTCACAGTATCAATTACATATTTTGATCCTTATTTAAAACTGTTAGTTTTTCACACTAGAGAAACTATTTGGTATTTACACCTGTGTCCTATTTATTTCACTTAAGAGTATGGCCTTAGTGTGCATCCACTTAGCTATAAATTTCTCTAGTTTCTCATTCTTTATGGCTGAGTAGTACTCTATTTTATAAAAAAAATCTTCTTTATCTAGTTTACAGTTGATGGGCAATTGGGCTGTTTCCAAGTTTTAGCTATTACAAACTGTGCCGCTTTCAACATGGGTGAGCATATATCACTGTGATATGATTCTTTTAATTCTTTTGGGTAGATATCCAGCAGGGGATTGGGACTTCCAATCCTAGTTGTTTGACATATCTCCATATTGATTGCCACAGTGGTTGCACCAGTTTGTACTCCCACCAACAATGAAGAATTGTTCCTTTCTCACCACAACCCCACCAGCATTTGTTATTGGTTGATATCTTGATAGCAGCCATTCTCACTGGGGTGAGGTGGAATCTCAGCATTGTTTTCATCTGTATCTCTCGAATGAAAAGTGATGTTGAACATTTTTTCATATGTCTGTTTGCTGCTTTTACTTCTTTGTCTGAAAAGTGTCTGTTTATTTCAGATGCCCATTTTTGAACTGGGTCTTTATATTTGGTGGGTCTGATTTTTTTGAGTTCTTTCTATATTCTAGATAGTAGATCTTTGCTGAGGAACAGCTGGTAAATATTTTTCCCACATTGTAGGTTGTCTCATAGCTCTATTGGTGGTTTCTCTTGCAGTGCAGAAGCTTTTTAATAAGATGAGATCTCAGTTGTTGATTCTTTGTGCTAGTTCCCATACTACTGAGGATATGTTCATAAAGTTTTTTCCTATGCCAATGTCTTCAAGAGTTCTACCTAACTGATCTTCCAGCAAGTTTAGTGTTTCTGTTTTAATATTTAGGTCTTTAATCTACTTTGATTTTATTTTAGTGCATGGTCAAAGACAGGGGTCTAGTTTTAATTTTTGGCAAGTTGAAATCCAGTTTTTCCAACACTATTTATTAAAGAGGCTTTCTTTCCTCCAGTGAGGATGCTTGGTTCCTTTGTCAAAGTTGAGGTAGCTGAGTATGTCTGGAGTTGTTTCTGCATCTTCTAGTTTATTCTACTGATCCTCAGGTCTGTTTCTTTGCCAGTACCATGCTGTTTTTATCACAGTGGTTTGTAGTATAGTTTCAAGTTGGGGATTGTGATACCCCCTGTCATGTCTCTGTTGCCTAGAATTGCTTTAGCTATTCTAGGTCTCTTCTGGTTCCAAATGAATTTTTGGATTGTTTTCTCTAGCTCTGTGAAATTTACTGTTGGGATTTCAATCAGGATTGTATAGAATTTATATAGCAGTTTTGGAAGTATGGCCATTTTCACTATATTGGTTCTTCCTACCCAGGAACAAGGGATGTCTTTCCATTTTATTATATCCTCTTTGATCTCTTTTTCAGAGTGCTGTAGTTGTAAATGCAGAGGTCTTTTGCTCCCTTCATTAGATTGATTCCTAGATATTTCATTTTTTGGATGCTTTTGTGAGAGGATTTCTCTAATTTCTCTCTCAGTGAGTCTGTTATTTGTGTACAAGAAGGCTATTGATTTTTGAGTGTTGAACTTATATCCAGCTACTATAATGAATCTGTCAATTAAGTCTAGAAGTCTTTTCACGCAGTTTTTTGCATCTTCAATGTAGAGTATCATATCATCAGCAAATAATGACAGTTTCACTTCTTCCTTTCCTATCTTTATTCCTTTTATTTCTTTCTCTTGTCTAATTGCTGTAGCTAATGTTTCCAAAACTATATTGAACAGGAGTGGTGATAGTGGACATCCTCATCTTGTTCCTGATTTTAGTGTGAAGGTTTTCAGTTTTTGACCATTTAGTATGATGTTGGCTCTTGGTTTTTCATAGATAGCCTTTATCAAGTTGAGATAAAGACCCTCTCTTCCAATATTATATAGGGTTTTTATCATGAATGGGTGTTGAATTTTATTGAATGCTTTTTTTCTGCATCTATTGAGATGATCATATGTTTTTTGTCCTTGGCTCTGTTAATATAGTGTATTACATTTATTGATTTATGTATGTTGAACCATCCTTGCATCCCTGGGATAAATCTGACTTGGTCAGGGTGTATGATCTTCTTGATGACTCTCTGTATTCTGTTTGCCTGTATCTTATTTAGGATTTTTGCAACTATGTTCATTATAGAGAATGGCCTTTAGTTCTCTTTTTTGGTTGGGTCTTTAACTGGTTTTGGAATCAAAGTAACACTTGCTTCCAGGAATGAATTTGGGAGTATTGATTCCCTTTCAATTTCGTTGAAAAGTTTAAAGAGTAGTGGCAATAGTTCTTCACTAAATGTATTGTATAATTCAGAAGTGAAGCCATCAGGACTTGGGCTTTACTTTGAGGGTAAATTTTTAATTATGCTTTTAATTTCAATTATTATAATTGGGTGTTAGTATTTTTATATCTTTGTTCAACTCTGGTAATTCATATGTATCTAGAAATCATTTCTTCTCTGTTTTCCATTTTATTAGAGTGCAGGTTCTCAAAGTAGGTATTGATGATCCTCTGGATTTTTGCTGGATCTATGGTGACTTCACCTTTTACATTCCTAAATGCATAGATTTGAGTGTTTTCTTTCCTTTTTGAGATAAGGTTGGCTAAGGGTTTATCAATTTTATTTATTCTTTCAAAAAACCAAATCTTTGATTCATTGATTTTTTTTATATGGTTCTCTTAGTCTCCATTGCACTGATCTGTGCTTTGACCTTCATAATTTCCTCCCTTGTATGAGCTTTGGGTTTGTCTTGCTCTTCTTTTTCTAGGAGTTTAAGATTCAACATTAGGTTGTTTATTTGAACTCGCTCTGTTTTCTTAGTGTGGGCATTCACTGCTATGAATTTCGCTCATAGAACTGCTTTCATTGTGTCCCATAGATTCATGTATGTTGTAATGGCATTATCATTTAATTGCAAAAACTGTCTAATTTCTTCTTTAATTTCCTCTGTGACCCATTGGTTATTTAGGAAAGTGGTATTCAATTTCCATGTGTTTGTGAAGTTCTTGTGGTTTCTTAAGCTATTCATCTCCAATTTAATTGCTCTATGGTCTAATATACATGGGATAACTTCTATTCCTTTGTATTTAATTAAACATGTTCTATGAACTAGTATGTGGTCTATTTTGGAGAATGAGCCATGTGCAGCTGAGAAGAATGTATATTCTGATTTTGTGGTGTGGAATACACTCTAGACATCTATTAAGTCCATTTGTTTAAAAGCTTGGTTCAGTTCTAGTATTTTGTTGATTTTTTGTCTAGGTGATCTGTCTATTTGTGACAGTGGGGTATTGAGGTACCCCACTACAATTGTATTAGTGCTTATTTGGTTTTTCATGTCCCTTAATATTTATTTTGTATAGTTGGAGGCATAAGTATTTGGTGCATATATATTTACGATTGTTATCTCTTCCTCTTGGATTGTTCCCTTTACAAGGATGTAGTGACCTTCTTTCTCTCTCTTAGTTTTGATTTGAAATTTACTTTGTCTAAATAATATAGCTACCCCTGCTTTTTCCCAGGTTCCCGTTGAGTGGAAACTGTTTTCCGTTCTTTTACTTTCAGTCTATGAGTTTTATTTTGAACTCAGTGCATTTCTTGTATACAGCATATTGTTGGATTTTGCTTCTTAATCCATTCTGCCAGTCTCTTTCTTTTGATTGGTGAGTTGAGCCCATTAACATTGATGTTTATAACTGATATGTATTAACTTATCATTGTCATGTTATTTTCCTGTTGTTGGCTCTTTTTTATTTTTTCCCTCTCTCCTTTTAATTTTTTGCCTGAAGGATTTGCTCTGTTGGGCCTCATGGAGTTGTGACCTTCATTGTCTTTTTCTAGGATACTTTTTACAATTGTTTGGAGTGCAGGATTGGTATTCATGAAGTTTCTTAGGTGTTCTTTGTCATGGAAGTATCTTATTTCCCCATTAATTTTGAAAAATAGTTTTGCAGGATACATCAGTCTAGGTTGGAGGTTGTTTTCTTTTAGGGCTTGAAATACCTCACTGCAGGCTCTCCTTGATTTGAGGCTTTTCATTGAAAAGTCTGCTGTGATTCTGATGGGCTTTCCTTTGCATGTGATTTCTTTCTTCTGTTCTTCTGTTGGGTTTCCGGGGTCTTGATTATTATATGTCTAGGTGTAGTTTTTATTGATCAAGGCTAGTTGGAGTCCTATATGCCTCAGTTATCTGTATGTCAAGTTCTTTTGCTCTGTTTGGAAAGTTTTCTGTCATTAATTAATTTTTATGTCATTTGTACTTTCTCCTGCTTTTTTGTGGACTCCTATCAGTCTTATATTATTCTTCTTTGTGTCATCTAGGAGCTGTTGGATTGATTTCTCATGGTCTCTTACTAGTTTTAAGAGATCTCTCTTTTCATGGTCACGGACTGCCATCCTGTCTTCTATATCTGATATTCTGTCTTCAGATTGGCTCAATCTGCTGTGTATACTTTCAATAGAGTTTTTAATCTCCTAGATATCTGTTTGAATCTGTTTCATGCATTCCATTTCTTTCCTATGCTGGGCATTCATGGCTTTCATCATGGTCCTGAACTCATCTATTTTTGTATTTGTTTCTGTTCTAGAGTCTCTATTCATGTCTTTCATTCTGCTCACCATCTCTGTAGTTACCTGGGAAATCATTTCTGTTTTGAATTTTCTCAAGAGCCTCATTCATCTGTTTTGTTACTTCTTGTGGTATCAGTTCAGGGTGTCCCGGTGGTTGATTATCAGACTTTTCACCTTGTTTCCCCCAGAGTTTGCCTTTGGTGAGCTGAAAGTCTGGGACTGATCCTTGCTTAAATGTCTTCTCATTTCTATTTTTGTTGTTGGTATTGTCCTTGGTTTAGTTCCTGGGTTGATACTTCGATATTGGTTATTATAGGTATCTTTGTTGCTTGTATTTAGAACCCTTATGGAATGCTTGCTTCTCAGAGGTGTCTTCCAAATATAGCTGGTCTTAAGGTTTTGAGTCTCTAATGACTCTGGGCCAATTTCATTTTCATTATACCAGAAGGATAACAACAAATGTAATATGGTGTGCTTTTATTGCCGAGATTCTCTTCACTTTTCCAGTGGGTTTCAATTTTCATCAAGGAGCCTGAGAGAGGCCCTGATTCTGTTGGTCACTTTGCTCTATCTTCTGCATCTCAGGACAACGGCCTTTATGACCCACTGTTCCTCTGGTGTGTGGATCCATGTACAGGTGCAACCAGGAGTCCTGTCTGCTCCTGGCTGGGAGGCCCAGAATGGGGTGGTGTTGCTTGTATGGCTCCAGGTGGTTCCGCTCCTCACCTGTCTGCCCCTAGATGTCCAAAGTATTTTAAAAAACTTAAAATTTATTAAATTTATTTATTCTGCTTTACAATTTCCTATCTATCTATCTCTCTATCTGCTTCTGTTATCTGACATCTTTTAGAACAATCTCTCTGAAGCAAAAGATTTGTTACTAAACAGGGCACTTGCATGGTTTATTTCATACTAAGGAGTACTCATAAATGGGAAAAAGTAAAATCTGAGAAAATATCTACATTATATGGTTTAGATAAAAATGTCCCCCCAAATTCTCACGTGTGTGAAAGGTGACTGGATCACAAGAACACTATATCCATCAGTGGATTTACACACCAATTAGTAGGTGAGTGTGTAAGGAGGTGGGGCCTAGTTGGATGTGGGTCACAGAGTGTGTGACCTGTGACCTGGAAGGGTGTATTCTTGTCTGGTCCTTCCATCTCACCTTGGATCCAGCCAACCATGGATTGAAAATATGAGACAAAATCAACTTCTCCTCCTTTTAGATGTGCGTGTTGGGTATTTTCTTTTAGCAATGAGAAAATGACTAAGACACATACATTGCATGTTCACATTTAAGTATGTCATATTTCGCTTTGGCAGGATACTTAACTATTAAAAATCTATACATTTAGATCAATGAACATTTATTATCACCTGCTGTATAAATTATATACTGCACTCACATGAAATAGGAGCAGATTGATCATTTCTTAAGAGTAAGCTTAAGAGTAAACTTATTGGGAATACTTATAGAATTGAGACCCCAGTCAATACCCTTGTTTCTTAATATAATAAAAAATCAACATAGTTTTACAAAATATTCTCTCATCATATATTTCAGGACTAGAACCCAAATAATCTGGATATAAGTACAATCTCATATTTACTGGTCTTCTTGTTAATCTCTATGGACCTATGACATATTTATTTCATGGCATTTTAAATATTTTTCTGCACTGGTTAGAACTTTGGGAACTTTTCAGAAGAATAGAAATTTACACTTTGTATCAACAGTTGTTTCTGTCTTTGGAGAAAACTGATTTAGTATAACATTTAAATTTTAGTATATTTTAAAAGAACTTTACTACATTTTACATTTACTGTCATTAGCAGGGTATTTAAATTGTTGAGATATAAGTCTAGCTCCAATTAAAACTTCCCAAAGATTTCACAAAACATGCATAGTATATAATATATGGGATACAAAGTAATAGAAAAGGAAAACTACAGAAAAAGACTAAAGCATAAAATTGTTCCCTACGGAACTCCATTAGCTGCTGAAATAATTTTGTTGTTGTTGGTCATGAATTACGTTTCAGACTATCTGTAACCCAAGGTTAGAGCCATGAATAGAATACTTTTGGTTGATATTCTTATTCAAATGCTAATATTCTTATTTCCTTAAAACTACAACACTATGTCAGTGCCATGTAACTTGTCATTTTAGCAGTAAATAAGTAGATAGATGATGCCATTATTCAATGCAATCCAGATGAGATATTGATAGAAAATATAATAGTACATTTCTAATTTTTAGAGCAATTTCTTTGAGGATATGACATTTTTGGAAGTTATGGTCAAGGCAGATACATAAAAATCTTACAGATAAATATTAATGGGTCCGAAGCAATACTTAAATATTTATTTAATTCAATCCAAAACTGTTTGGCATCCTAACTGTATCATTTGTTTTCACTTTCTTAAACGTGTGTGTCAGCTTTTCATGTTTCCTCCATGCAAAGTAGTAGTCAGGAGTATTAGAATGAAGAAGAAACACAGCACAATTAGATAGTTCTGCTTAAGCTATCTGTTTTTGAAATAGTTGAAAGCATGAGGGTCTAGGATTCTGGGCAGGAAAGTAAACAGCGTCCTGGCAGGTGTTCTTCCTTATTTATTCATTAATTCAACAAATAATTGTTAAGAGTTATATATGTGCCAAGAACTGTGCAAAACTCCACAGGAGATATGAATAGATAAGGTACAGTTACTTATCCTACTATTTAACATCTCTTGAATCTCATAACCTATTTAGCTCACAAAACATTCTGTCAAATGCATGTTTTACAGTAAACTCTCACAACAGCCATCTATTTGTACCATGTTCAAATCAGCACCCACTGCATCCATCACCTGTTACAACTGACACTGTACCTTCCCTAAAAACTACATTCTTAAAGGTTACCAGGAAGCAAGATATACTTGGCCCTCTTTATCTGCAGGGTCCATAGCTGCAGAGTCAGCCAACCACAGAAGGAAAATATTCAAGAAAAAAAAGCTGTACCTGTACTGAGTATGTGTGAGCCTTCCCTAATCATTATTCCCTGAAAGTTACAGGAAAACAGTTACAATTATTTCATAGTGTTTATATCCTATTGAGCATTATAAGTAATCTAGATATGATTTTAGGAATACAGGAAAATGTGCCTCAGTGACAAGCAAATGCCATTTAATCTAGGGATTTGAGCAAATTAAATATGTAAGGTCCTGGACAAAATCACTGAAGATATTGAGGAATGCTGTACCAATCGTTTTTTTGTTTTTTTTTTTACTTTTCTGCTTCAATATTGTATTGGAAATACTCAACGTGGTTCCTTCTTAATATTTCTACTTTGAGTTGTATGGTAGTACAACCTCCTTGTTTTGTAACTGTGCCTTAATTTCAATCTATAGTTTCCCAAGATTTCTTCTTGTCCTTCTACTCATTCTATTCCAGTATCTCATAGCAATTCTCATGATTTCAGCCACTCATAAATTACAAAGACTTTTCAAATTAGCTCTGGGCATCTTAATAGATGGGTATTTTAATCTAGATTTGAACTAATCATTTTCTCTCTCCCTCACTAGCTGTATTTGTTCCTCCTCTAGTTTTTATAATTCTGGTAAAGGCTCTACAATTCTCTCAATAACTCATATTTAAATCTTGAAGCCAGCTATCACTCCCAAGTCATCCCCACACATGTAAAATCAGTTGGTTCTATCTTTCCAACATTTCTATGTACACTTAGCATCACCTAATTATATATTCATTATATTTTGCTTCTTATAAATATAAGTGACCAGATTCCTAGTAATCATTCCCTCATCCAAATTTTACCCACTAATATTACTCTCCTATACATTAATTTATTTATGTCTTTCATGATTGGAAAAAATTCAATAATTTCTTTTTATGCCTTTGTAATAAATGTCATTCTGTACTTTTTCATTAATTCATTTATTCAACAAATTCCATTTTAACTCCTCCTCTCTCAACAATATGTAAAATTAATGTCTTCTATCTCTCATGAACCCATAGATACTACTAACCTTTGTTCTAGTTATCTCTTTCTCTAGCTAAGACAGTTCTTTTCTGGTTAGTTCCCATATTTCATAGTGAGTTTATTACTCCCTTTTGCATTATTCTCAAGAGAAAAAAAGACTTTCAAGTTTTCCAACTAGCAATATTCAGAGTGGCTACATGTAACTTCTGGAATTTATTTCTTTTTCCTGCTGTCAGATCTGGTCCCATAATCCATGATTAATTACTTTCATCCATATTATGGTAGATTATTACTGAAGTATTAAAAGGAGCTTCATAACAGTGTTATCTCAGCTTATACAACATGGATTTCTTGACTCATCCATCCATGAGTACAAATTAAATTGCATTGATGATAATGCTCACTTGTTCATTGCTTTTCAACTGTAAATCTTGAAATTTTAGTTCCCCAGTTCAATTGCATCCCCTATAGCAGTCCTTCATTTACTCTTTTGAAAAAGCATCTCGTTGTCTCAGTTGGTCTCCAATTTGGGCCAAAGTCATCTGCCTCCCTCAGCTTCCTGAATAGCTAGGACTACAGGTGTGCACCATTACATCCAGCCTCTCTCCTTTATTCATAAGGGTTAGAGCCTCCTTGTTACATTCTGCATTGAATATGAAATCTACTTTATGTATAGGTTTAAAATCTCTACAAATTATATTTTAATAGGAAAAAGTCAATATACTTATTCAAATGAAAGGGCTAAGGTGAGGAAAAATGAACAGAGTGAAGGAGAGGTTTCAAATATAAATGGCTATATATTAAGAAGCACTGGTGTATGAATAATTATTTATGAACTTAGTTTGTAAATAATTCTATACACATACTAATGATGCGGAGATATGTGTCAGAGAACGAGTCTATACAAGAAAGTCAATAATATACGTCTAAAGAGGTATATGATAGAATCACATGACACACACTTCATCAGTGATATTTCAACCAGATGAGAAAAGCAAGAGAAAAATAGACAGGTGTGGGGGAACAGGAAAGAGAAGGGAAAAATTATTTCAACATGGAAGATAATTCTGCTGGCCGTTGCATGGAATGAGTGCATATTCTAGATGAGAACTGACTGCTGTTTTGTATGAGTAAGCTACACCACCCACATCCCTCACACATCCAGCTCTAGCACAGGTGATTTCACAAGGAAGGTGATCTGAGTGCTTGAAAATATTTGCTCTTTACCCAATTAAACACTGAACTAGTGGATTAGTGGCCACTAAATACAAGCAAACCACTTCACATGGAGCCCAAATGCAGAAGCAACAGCTCCTTTCAGTGATGGAGGAAAAACTGTGTTAGACAATTCAGGGAGTATAAAACAGTCTGCAAATGAACACAGAAGCGTTGCTGTATGTAAAAAGACTTCAGGGATGCAATATGCCACCTATACATACTAGAAATAAGTGTTTTAGAGTAAAGAACAGTGAAGATAATATCTTTTGTGACAAAGAAAATGTAGGTATTGAATTTATAAACCACATTTTGAATCACAATAAAAAGAATATCATTATTTTATAATGACCTTATACCAATCATTATTTTAAATTCTGTAAGTAAAACTGTAATAATTATTTTAAATATATGGATGTAATCATATGGAAAGTATGAAATGACTGACTTTAAGAATGACATCTGAAGTGAATTTTTTATACTAAATCCATTCAAAATGACATTACATTAAAGTGTCTATTATGTAAGTCTTGCTAATTCTAAAATCAAGGAGACAGATAATGCATAACATTTTAATTGTGTTATCCTGAAAGAAATAAATTGTATAATATTAAAATTGATGCTATGGAAATAAGTGATGATTTTTATCTTTTAAGGAGCTTTTGACCTCAAAATATGATAGTTTTCAAAACCTAATTGTTAGAATTAATTTCTAAGAAACATTACTGTTGATTCTAAATAGATTAATACTAACATGACTTGAATAAATTATAATTATAACTATATGTTATTATATATGTTATTATATATGTATATATTATACATCTCAAAGAACACTATTTATTCTCTAAAGTCTGATAACATCAGAAGGAACATAATAAGCACTTATGATAACATATCTTAAAGCATGAAGAGTCATCAGCCTGATAGCTCTTTATTAATACTTGTGATTTAGAACTTCAAAATTAATGACATACCTAAGTCAGTACTCTAAATTTTGATAAGAATAAAATTTAACAAATATTTACAATCAACAAATGTTTAAAATCTGAATATCTATAGTTCAGGGTACAATAGAATTTTTAAAAAACTAAACAAATATATGGATATTCATATATAAAAAAAACAAAGTAGAAAACATGGAGGCTTGATAATGAGGTATATTGGGGCAGTGTTAAGTTTATTTGACACAATCTGTGTCTACTTCTTTTCGGATTTCACTTTAGGATGATGGGGTATGAAAAGACAAATGTACAAAGACAAGGATCCATGCTTTTATTTTCTCATGAAAACTATCTTTTCCACCATCTGAATTTTTAAATAATTTAATCAATACATAACACATTACATTGTATTGCTTTACCACAAAGAGAATGAATATTTTAGGGCAATTAGATTATTCAGGGATGAACAGTGATATGGTTTGGATATAATTTGTCTTGCTTCTCAGTGTGGCAGTGTTGACGGGAAGGAACCTCGAAGAGGTGGAGCCTAACTGAAGGAGATTAGGTCACTGGGGACATGACTTGTTTTAGTTACATTTTCATTTCTGGTAAAAAAAATACCTGACACCCACAAGTTAAAGAATAAAAGATTTATAATATCTCATAGTATGTAGAGGTTTCATTCCATAGTAGGCAGCTCCAAGGCAGGGTGGCATGGCAATGGGCCATGACAGAGTAGAAACAGTCTATGGCAGGGCAGGGAGAAAGCAGCAAGTCATCAGCATGCCCTTTCCTTTTAATTCCTCCAGGCTACAAGCCTTTTGAGTTGTGCCATCAACACCCAGGGTGGAGATTGTGTCTTCAGTAAATCCATTCAGCCACACCCAGAACTATGGTAATTCCAATTGGTAAACTCATGTACTATCACATACCCTTAATCCCAGTATTACACACTCTTGATCCATCAAACTTCAAAAAGGCCCACCTATGAGTGCATGAGGCTTTGGGGGGACATCTAGATACAAGCCATAACAGCACTTTTGGGAGAGATTAAAGTACAGTGTACCCTTGACTTACAAATTCGATCGGTTCCTGAGGGCTAGTTGTAACTCCAAGTGGTTGTAAGTCAATACAGCTGAGATATGGACGTTTATCACAGATCACAGATAACAAGAGGCAGATGAGTCTTCCATTAACCTATTCAACCCATTATTCGCATGTCAGGCCTGTTGTAACTTGAGGGTCCACTATAGTTCTTGTGGCATTCTGAGTATTTCTCATGAGAGAATTGTAATAAAAGAGCAAGACTGACTCCTTCCTACTTTCTGGTTCCTTGTCTCACCATATGATCTCTTCCTGTCTTTCAAGCTCCTACAGCCAGTCTCTCACCAAGGCCAAGCAGATATAAGTGCTCTGTTTCAGAACCTGTAAAACTGTGAGCTAAATAAACTTTTCTCTATAGAAAGTACCTTCATATAGACAGAGACAGATGAAGCTATTTATATCTTAGATTTATATCTTAGTGTACATGATCGGTACCTCTAGTACATTATATGTTATTTTTTGTCAACATTCCCAGGGCTACCTGTGGTAAAATTATATATATTTATTCACAAGTGGGTTAACTATGGACATTTAAATTACTGTGTTCATTAAAATATAAGAAGTTCCTGCCCTTTTTTTGGATGGGAGTTTTAGGAGTCTATGGGGGTTTCACTATATCTTCTTTTCCTCCTTATATCATGACAATTTTTTTGGTACGGGGGATCAAACTCATGACCTAGCGCTTGTGAGGCAGGCATGATGCCACTGAGCCTGCGACCATGTGACCCCAGCCCCATGACAAAAATTTATAATAGAAGATTTTCTGCAATCTAGGGCTTGGCATAAAGGTGGCATTTAACAGGGGAAAAGCTGATCAGAATTGCTCATGTAGCATGAAAAAGAAATAAAATATTCTTATGATAGTTAAGTCTGACTGGGGGGCCATTAGTTACTGCACCATCCTGAGGAATATGGGACCCTTGGAGTTATGCCATCTGCAGCAGCAGCAAAGGTGCCCAGAAAAGGTGCCCAGCAAAGGTGCCCAGCAGACCGGGCACTGTGTCATTGTTCAGCTTTTTTCTAAACCTCTTTGAAAATAATGATTCTGAAATACCTACCAATATGAATAAATCTGGATTTTGGTTAATCATGATAGAATGCCTTTAGTTTTTATTCTCATTTGATTTTCCAACCCAACTTTATAGGACATTGATTTAGGAAACTAAAGATCACATGGAGCATCTTTCTAAACTCCCACCATAGAAACCAACATCCACATTTGTCACTTTGTTAAAGAATAAAGGACATGCTTTCATCTTTTCTATCCTAAGTACAAAGGGAGAAATCATAGATGGTTTTGGTAATTAATATCAGTTTTTAAAGCATAAAGGAGGTTTTAAATAAAGCTGTTTAGAATATATAAGCATTCAAAACTAAGAACCACATCTAGTGTCCTTCATAGCTGCACTTAAATATTTGCACATAACAGCAGATGATATTACAGATTGCTTGTTCCATTAAATTTAAAACTTCCTTTGGGAGAGTAATTGCTTTCTACAATAAAACAATTGCCCAAATACAATATTAAAGAAACACAGAGGTCCCCTAAAAGACAAACCTATTTGAAATGGAAGAGATAATTTCATATTTTATAGATATGCAGAAATCTAGTCATCTACTTTTATTTAAATTGAAACCAAAAGCATCTGTATTGTCAGATGGCATTGCAAACTTGTTTTGTACAGACAAGTCACATTGTAATTTGTATTGAATACTTAAAAAAACATTTTAAAAGAATCATTAACCACAAAAGGAAATAGCATTTCAACTTCCAATATTAAGCCTTTGCCTACTAATTTGTAGACAATTTGGCCAACATGATAGTATTCAATGATGTTAACAAAAGCTTCATTCCCTTCTGCAGAAAACACTTGGCAGAATCATACTGATCCTAAGCAGCAACTATTACTTCTAGTCTTTTTCACTTCAATCCAGAGACCCTGGCTCTTCTCTGATCATTACCAGGCTCATATGCTTTTGATTCTTCTTTATATTCCTCCTTTAGAGGCATTTCAGATACATTTACTCTGATTTCCCATGCCCTGTGATACTAACATAACCTGAAAATCACCAGATATTTCTATCAATTAATTAAACTTGAAAAATGCTTACTATATACCTTGTAAGTGAACATTAATACACACATATATGTGCAAATGTGTATATATACACACATACATCTACATATTTATATGTATTTTTTATAGTGTGTGAAAGATATACTGATGGTCATAATATATCAGATATATGTGCTTGTATATTATATATAATTTATATTTGATAAATACATGTATATTATATTTCATGTATTTATAATACCCTATAAATGTATAAAGTGAAATTTAGCCAAACTCTTCTGAGAATTCAGGCTAGGCAGGCTTTGGAGGAGTAAAGAGACAATTGGGAAATTTTTGTTTTTCAGTTGCTTTCTCCAAAGAAGAGAGTACAGAAAAAAGTCAGAAACTTTTAGCCAGGATAAGAGCACAAGCAAACAGATAAAATGTAAAAACAAAGACACTATTGCACTCATAATGAAATGCTGAGTTCTGCTCTATTTCTATATATGTAGGAAGGTAGAAACAACTATGTTTGAAATGGAGGAATGAGTCCACAGTGTGAGGGATCTTCAATATTAGTTTGTGGATTTCATATTCAACTTAGTACTAAGAAATAAAAATTGTTGACAAATTTGCATCATGTTACAATGAATGATTAAATTGCAGGATTTAATGTACAATCTAAAACTTAATGTTTTCTCTATTAATTTTAGGCTACCTCATTTGACTCAAAGAATTTAGATCCACTGCAACAGAGAGAATATGTTTTACACTCCTAAAATTAATCTCCACTCCTCATCAGTAAGACCCTGAGGTTTAAAAACAATAATAATCATAACTCTAAATGTTGGTGTGCTAAACACTAAGCATGTAGTCAGTTTGGCTTTTTGATTTTTAATTTAGTACAAGTTCTTCACCTTTTTAAGTATTTCAAATGAGTGTGTAACTCAGGCTGAGTTATATCCGATAATAGATGACATGTTTGTATTACTCTGCTTAATTAACATTAAATTAATACATTTAATATTATATTAATTTTTGTGACATTGTATTAGGTGCATTTATTTACAAGTAAAAAATTTAAGAATGACTCTGTAACATTGTACTCTTTCAGTTGTTCCCATTTCTACAGCAAGTTGTGTTTCTTTATAGCATGCTGATCAGATTTTGGATTAAACCTTTATCTGATTAAAGGACCTTTTAATCACTCCATTTATAACATGAACAATCCCTTTACTCTAACAAGTATTATTTTAATTTTCCAAGGTCATACTTCTATTTCTATTCATAGAGCTAATAATCTGACATTTGTGGAAGGTGTGACTGAAAAGAACAGTTTTATTACAGTTGCCAATCATCTCTCTCAAAATACTCCACTTCAAACGCACTTGTCCCATCATTCTTGCCACTTACCAAAGCAGTTCTGGAAGTCCTCTTTCATGATTGTCATTACAAGGTGTGATAAAAATACAATGAAAACTGCTGAATAATGGGATAAGTATATTCAAAGTGAGTGGAAGTATTTTGAGGGAGATGCATGGCAATGTATCTTTTAAGTGTAATTTTTTATTTTAATACACACCATATTTTTTTCATATTTCTTATTGTTGTATGAAGTTGCCAGAATGGTATCCAAAAGATGCCAATACTATAAATCCTTCAAAGTTGTGAAAACATTACCTTATAGGGTAAGAAGAATTTTGCAGACATAAGGCTACAGACCTTAAGATAAAAACATTAACCTGGAAAAAAAAATGAATAAAATAAAAATTTCATTTTCTTTTTTAAAAATTCTTTTATTGGTGCATTTTAGGTATACAACACAATTACATTTCTCATTGGGAATTGTACCTTTACATAATGCATCTT
>NW_004624789.1:9590978-9612233 GCF_000247695.1 Heterocephalus glaber | reverse complement strand
TTTTACTTTAATTTATATATATATATAATTTTTTGGTTTGGTTTGGTGCTAGGAGTTTAATCCAGGCTCTTATGCATGCTAAGCATGCACTCTACCTCTAACCAACACCCCCATTGCCAAATACTTTTGTTTACCTGTTTATTTCAGAAAGGTTCTTGCTATGTTTCCTAGGCTGGCCTTGAACTTCTGGGCTCAAGTCATCCTCCTGTCTGTCTCTGGAGTAACAAGATTATTTTATTTATATGTACCTTTTAAAATTTCTCTTCATATTTTAAATTTTTATTTTAATTAACAAATTATTATAGGTATTGATGGGTAAAATGTGATGTTTTGGATAATGAATACATAAGGAAATTATGTTCTGCAGGGTTAGGAATTTCATCAGTTTTGCAATTCCTTGTTCAGGATGAAACCTTGTTCAGGACATCATCACATTGCCTTTAGATGCGATGCCGCCCCTCATCTGAGATTCTTAGTCTTTCCTGGATTTTTATGACCTTGATTTTGACCCTTAATTGTGATGTGTCAATTTGATTTGAGTTCAAAATGTGCAGTAGATTAGTAAAGCACAGTTCTGGGTGTGTTTGAGGATGACTAACATGTAGGACAGTGAACTGAGGAGGTAAGACCCACCTAGGTTGAGGGTTGCCCCAAACAATAGGCTTGTATTCTGGATGGAATTTTAAAAACAGGGGGGAAAAGGAAGTGTTCCCCTTTCTTAAGAGCTCTAGTTTTCTTCACTGAATGCCTGCTTTGCTCCCATTATCATTCTCCAGGTCTACAGCCTTCAATGTAGACTTGACCTACAAATCTCCAGTGAGCTTCCACGCCTTTCATGTTGGACTGATGCTGCATCCTCCATTCCTTATATTCTGCAGCTTCCATCTTGGTCTGAGCAGCACCTGGGTCATCTAGGACATACTACTGTGGATTCTTCTATTTCTGATCTTACAGGGGGCAAATATGGACTTTCTCAATTCTGTTCTTGTAAGACTACCTAGTAAATTCCCTTGGATAATTACATATATAATTGTTGCATAACTAATTGCTCAATTATTTAATAAAATATTATTGGAACATAATGGTAACTTAAGAAGTAGGCCCTACTTAAAGGTAGTTGATCATGGCAATATTATCTAAGGACTACATTTTTTTCTTTACCCTTTCTTTTTGGCTCTCTCATTCTGTTTTCTCTGCTTCTGGCCTTTCATGAGATGAGCAGCTTTTCTGTCATGCCCTTCCAGTGTGATGTTCTGCCTCGCAGGAGGCCCAATGCAAAGGAGCTATCCAACCATAGGCTGAACCCTCTGAAACTGTGATCCATATAAATATTTCCTTCTTTGAGTTATTTATGTCAGGCATGTTATTACACTAATAGAAAGCCAAAGCACTTAAGCAGGTGGTTATTTGGTTTGATCTGCCCAAGATAGGGCATACAAAGAACAAGGAGTGAGGGGGAAGGTAGAAGTGAAAATATTTCTGTTTTGAAAAATTTGGGTTTGAGATGCCTGATATTAAGAATATTAGGTAGAGGTGCATAAT
Organism: Heterocephalus glaber; assembly: GCF_000247695.1. Next base: position 9,610,691 of record NW_004624789.1, on the reverse strand, counting down.
AAAATGGTGATTATTGGAAATGGAGCTGAGGCAAGAGATGGCCAGAAAAACAGTCTGGAGGACAATATCATATAGAAGGTATTGGAAGTAAAATAAGCAACATATATAGAATGAAAAAGAAGGCTGTTGTAACTCAGAAAAATTTCACATTTCAGTGATGGGTAGAGGTAGGCTAGAAAAGAAGTGAAGGTCATTAGGGTAGGGTAAAACCAAAGAAACTTTATCACAGAATCCAGGATGAATGTTATAATATTCCAAAGCAGAGATTTAAAAGGGAGAGAAAAGTCAGCAATACCAAAGCTATAGAGAGGTCAGGTAAAATAAGAATACAGTATTGTTTTAAAATAATGTTTCACAAGATGTTTATATTAGATAACTGGAATTATTAGAAAATGTGTCAAATATTTAACTTCAGCTTGTATGGGGGCCAATTTTCCAACATACAGTAGTAGACAAAACCAACTTAAAATATTTAAGAACCATAAGATCAAGGAGAAAAATTAATAGTACATATTGTCTTGGATAACAAGAATTTTACAAGAAAACATTGTTGAAATAGTTGCAAATTACTCTATATATGGCATATTTTTGCTATTATCTCTTAAAATACAATTTGCATAATCTGAAGTTTTGTGGATTTATTTCAGCTAACAAAATATTCACATTTAAATATGAATCCTTGAGTAAATGTGGCTTGATATAAAATGAAAGATGCATGTAGTAAGGTTCCAAGACTAATTGCAAATCCCCAACCTCTTCCAGTGAAAACTAATTTTCCCCTTGTAAAAATATGTAGAAATGGTTATATAACCACATAATTGGCAGTTACTACAGTATATTAAAATGTTTCCTTTACTGTTGTAATTTTCCAAAATCTAAATAAACTATCTTAAAGTTAATACTAGAAAAATCATAGAATCCTAAATATCAATGTAGGTAAGAAAAAGCCATATAAAAAGAAAGTGGCCAACAGAAGTCTAAAGAAACATTTTTGATATTAAAAATATTCCTGTTTAAAAAGGTGAAAATACCCACCTTTGGATCAAGGACAAAATTGAATCTGAAATTTCTGAATTGAATCTGAATTTAGTGTGAGAATTCCTGGACAATTGAATAGTAAGGAGATTTAATAAAGTGAACATTATTTCTTGTATACTAATAACTGATAAGATCTCTAAGATATACTGAGATATACAGATGGAGAAAAATTAGAATAAGTTCCCTCATGTCTTAAAAACATAGAGTGGAAGGTTTATATTTCAGCGTGTAACTGCTTGTGTTGTTTGAATCTATTTACCAAGTATGGTTAATATACTCTCAAATAAAGCAAAATTTAAGGAAAAGAAGGAAGTCTCGCTGCCTCCTGCCTACCCTGCCATGGACTGGTTCTCCACTTCCATGACTCTCAGCCATTCTGCCCTGCTTTGGAACCAACCAACTATGGACTAAAACCTCTATAAACTGTGAGCTAAAATAAATCTTTCCTCCTTTAACTTGTGGGAATCAGGTATTTTGTCCCAGCAACAAGAAAGTAACTAATTCAGTTGTGGTGTAATATGTAAGATACTTTAATCAATATTTTAAGCTTGACTTGACTTTATGAATATTTCATATTTGTAAGGAAGTTATTTCTTGGTCAGTAATAGGGTTAAAACATAAAAATGCAAGTAGTTTTGTACTACTCATAAAGATGTAGCTGAAGGATATGTAAAGATACAAATTCCCAAAAATGAATGTCAGCATACTGTATACCTGAAATGTACCAATAAAATTAATGAATTAAAAAAAAGTACAAGTACAAAATCTACTTTTCAGACCTACTCTTCTACTGGTATATAGTAAATGCTTTAACTCCTTTTAAGCAATAAGTGCCAAGATAATATTATAAAGATTTTAAAAAATGAATTTGTATGTAAGGTATAAAATATTTGATGCATTAAAAATAATATTACTTGTCATATTCCAAATACTTTTATAAGCACTAGTATGTATTACCTAAGACTCAAAACAGCTTAAGTTTTTTTATACTCAACTACTATGTCTGTTTTACATATATGTAAACTGATATTAAGGGAGTAAATAGTCCAAGTTCAAAGCTCAGACTTAGATTTGAGTCCAAGCAGCCTAATTATAGCCTATGGTCCTGGCAAGTATCATTAGTGTAAGTAATCTGGGGGAAGGAGGATTGTAAGATGGCAGAATACCAGCTTGACAGAAAGCAAGATTCAAGAACTATGTGAACACATGTAAGAGAAATGTATTGCAAACTGAAGCTCTCCAGGTAATCTGAGAAACAAGTCTGTGCCACCTGTGCCCATATTAGATTCCTATACATAATTGATATATTTATTGTACATCAAATTTTTAATTACTTTCATGTGATGACATTACAACATTCTAAAATGTTTTTTTTAAATAATAAAGCATTTTAAAATCTGTAGGTGATTATTTTCCTGTGATACAGGAATTGTTTGATGGTTTTTTATCATATGTTATGTGTAAGACTGAGATTTGGATTTTTTATGTTATTATCTTTTAAGGTCTCCTTTGCAATATGATTGAGCATCTTCTTGAAGAATACTGTCACACAAAAAAACATTAGGAAAGAAATATTGTTAAAATCTATCTTTTTTCACATGAAAATATCTTTATTTAACCATCAGATTTTAAATATATGGCTTTTCCAGATATTTACTTCTGGATTAATGGTTATTTTCTCCTAGCACTTTAAAGGTGCTTTTCTGTGGATATCTGCTTGTGTTACCAGTTTTGAGAAATTTCCTCTCTGCTGATGGTCATTCTTTTGTATGTGACACATTTATTTTTTTTCTGGATTCTATTAAGATCTTCTGTTTGGCATGAAATTTTATATCTATCTACTATCTATTATCTATCTATCTATCTATCTATCTATCTATCTATCTATCTCTATCATACTGAAGCTTCCTGCATCTGTTGGTTATTTCCTCTTACCATTAAAAAGTTAGTCATTATTTCTTTAAATATAAATTCTCCATTCTATCTATTCTCTACTTCTAGGACAACATTTTAGCTAGGTATTAGAACTTCTCATTATACTCTATATGATGTCTTTTATCTGTTGGATCATGAGAAATTTATTCAGATTTATTATCCATTCCATCTCTCTATTCAGCTTTCTGAATTATGCTACTTAAGATTTCTATCGTGTTTTTCATTTGTGAAATTATTTTTACTGTGTCATTTTAATACTCTTTAAAAATAGTTTTCAGTTCTTTAGATATTTTAATTTTTGTATAATATGTCAACTTCTTTTGCATTTAGATTTGTTGATCTTTGTTCCTATTAACTCACAGTTCCATGAATGCTGAATTTTTTTTTTTTTTTTTTTAGGTCTGGGTCTGGAACCCAGAGACTAGCACATACTAGCCAAGAACTTACTGAGCTGTACCCTTGGCCCTGCATGCTGAACACTTTTAGGTTAGAAATTCATGTTTCATTTAATATTACCTGAGGAATTTGTAAAGGCATAACTGAGATGTTTCCCTAGAAAGAGTATATGCAAATAATTCCTTGAGGAATCTCAGCATGGTCAAAGAGAGATCACTGTGATTCTCTTTCAGGATTTCTGTTTCAATGTAGAAACTCCAGGTCTAGCTCTATACCATCCTAGGATTCAGTTACAAGTTGGATCTGGAAGGCCCCCAAGACTCATGTGTTCAAAGGCTGGGTTTTGGAAAGGCAATTAGATCACAGGGCCACTATAGCAGGCTTACTGTTGGAAGGTGAGGCCTGGCTGGAGGTGAGTCACTGAGGGTGTGACCTGGAATGGTACATCTCCCTCCCCACCTCCTCCCTTCTCTCTCTGCTTACTGATGACAAGGCGAGCAGCTTTTCTTCGCAAAAGGCCATTTTCATCTTGTCATTTCTGTCCTGGAGCCTCCTGACCATAGACTGAGACAGCTGAGTCTGTGAGCCAAAATAAACCTCTCCTTCTTTAAACTGTGGGTGTCGGGTATTGTGTTCCAAGAACAAGAAAGTGACTAATACACAGTCCAAGGCTCTGACTATGTGAATCAAGTGATAATCGGCTTTGGTCTCAGGACAACCACATTTATTCTTAGTCCTTACTGTCTCCCTGTGGTTTCAGGTTGGAGTGCTTGGGCTGGGGCTGGTGCTAGGGCTTGGGGCTGGGGCTGGGGCTGATGGTGGTAGTGGTGGTGGTTGTGTGTGTGTGTGTGTGTGTGTGTGTATGTGCATATTAATGATTTTCACAAGTTGATACAGATTGTTACTGAGAAAGCTGTTTTCTGCCACCCTGCCCTATCTTCTGGGTATTAGAAATATAGCTGAATAACTCAAATATGTTTCTTTATAAGTTTTATTTATTATGTGGGTATCACCTCTAAAGGAAACCAATATACACGACCTCCAAATATGCCATTTTGGGATATTGTTTATTTTGAGCTGATGACATTTGAAATCAGCAAACACAAATACATCCATATCTGAACTCCCTTTATCTGCCTAAAGACAGATCCTCCACAAGGAACACTGACCACACAAAATGTACATGATTTCATCTACTATTCCAGGCACAACATAAACAGGTGGATAAAGCAGGAAAAACATTTATGTTGGACCTGGAATGTTTTATGAGAAATCTCAAACTTTACCATTCACTGAAAGCTGTTAACTATGCCATTTACTTTTTATTTTGGTTTTATTATTATTTATGGACTAATTCAGTATTCTAATATATATATATATATATATATATATATATATATGCATATATATATGCAATGTCCTTGAAGGTAAATAATATTTTTTCTATTTTATTAATATATTAAAGTTAGAAGCAATCTTGGCCCTGGCAGAATGTATACATTAATTATTCTTGGTAAATTTACTTTGAGTATTCACTTATTTTCTTCCTTAGATAACAGTGTTCCACTCAGACACACTTTCAAAGTGTTGATGTTCTACATCCTATAATGGTCCTTTTTCCTAGCTTTGTATTCTTATTAGTTAAAAGTAAAGTGATCAAATAAATTAACATTTTAGGATCTGTAGAATAAAACTGAAAATAGCTTAAAGTGTTACTTATTACAAAGTGTATTGTGAATTTTTGAAGATATTTTTTCTCTATGCCATTTCAAGAAGTAAAATAAACTGGTACAGTTATGAGAAAAAAAACCATGCCAATAATATCTTATATATCATCATGTAAGGAATCATCTACATTTTTAACCCAGGACTTATTAATACAGTGATAGAGATAGAGTCTAAGATATTAAAAAAGGCAGTTACTTGAGTAAATGGTTTAACAGTTTTGCACTTCCCATAACTTGGGATTTCCCCAAAATAAAATAATCAAAATATGAAAACTTTATGGATAGCATTTCATATGAAATACTTTAGTCAATCCTGAATGTTTCTCTTGAAAAGTACTGCATCTGTTATCTCAAAACCTTTAAACAATCCCTGTAGATGGCAAGTACTCATCAAATGTTTCAGAATTGATAAATACATTCACTGATTTCAAAATGATATGGTGCTCTGAAAAGCAAAGGTTCTGAGTTCTATAACTTAAATACTGTACATATTAAATGTACATATATTTGATATTATTAAACTAAATTGAAAGCCAGTTTCTTTGAATAGTACAATGCCATCAATGGCATTCACAGACTTTTCACATGTGAATAACATTACGTTATTCTACTAGCATATATTTTCCAGGTTTTGCACAGTTTAAATTTGCCTAATCTTTTTTTTAAGTGAAAACCTACCAATTGTGTTTTATTTTAATATGACAGGTCATTTAGATTATGATCAAGACAACCAGAGGCTATTTACCAACTCCAGATGATTTGCTTACATACAGGATAGATACTAATATGTAAACAGACAGCCATACACGTTGAACTACATGGCATATTTCTTGGTTATTATTTTTAGCAGCAGCAGTACAGCAAGAAAAGTATATTCATTACTCTTAGTGCCTTAACGGAGTGGGAATTTGATCCTTCATTTTGCTGTCAATGTCCTGGCAGGTTTTCTAAATAATATACAAGGCATTTTATTGGGTCATTTATAGCATTACATTTGAAAATAATTTCATGTGTACATAAATGTCATTTCTTGGAGAAATAAAGGATCTAAATTTCTGTGAAATATAATGAAAACTCACAGATTGTCTCAATATTTTATCCTCATTAGAATCATTTTACTAAGGAATATGGAACCAAAATATATTATTACAATAGATTTACACTAATTATTGCTATGGATCAATTAAATTGTTATGATTAAGAAATATTATAAGTATACCTTGCTCTATTGCTATTTTTATACAACCCTTTGGGAATACTGAAAATTAGTTATTATTTATGTTCTATCATCTGTCTTCTATCTGTCCATTCATTTCTAGAAAAACATATATAAATATATATACATATACATATATATTTCCACCTTCATTTGTATTTCTAGCATATCCGTGGCTACCACTGTACATTTATACAGTAGACAGTTTTGTATATAGCATTTTACTTTACATATCCAAAAATTAAATGGCAACACTTTGGAATTCATTTACATAATATTCTTTTTTAAATACTAGTTCCTTTTCATCTCTGAAATGGAAATTTTAATCTCCATTGGTGGTATCAGAGGATGTTTACAGCTATAAATCATTATTTACCCTATATTTTATCCCTATGGATTGGTGGAATATATTATTAATTAAAGACTATTTTATATAAATTACATAGCACATGTAACAAGATGGGCTGTAATAAGATAATTGTAACTATTATAAACTTCTGCACTGACAGACCCTCCCCAAAACAAACTTAATCATTCTCTCTAGGAAAATAAAACATAGTTGGGTATAACAAGAGAAAATCATGGCAGAAGAAATGAAATATATTTAACTTTTAAAAGACTTGGAAAAGGACACATAACCTATAATAGATGAAGTTTTATTCACAGTTTTTTGTAGTCATAGCATTATTCACCAATGTGAAATGAACTAATATGTTCATTGAATTATAAATGTTTAAAGAATCTGCCAAATTGGAAAGATACATTAATAAATTAGGAAATGGGATACTTAACGAGTGAAAATTTTATAATTCATAAACGCTAAGGGAATAGATTTACTGTAATTTAGAAAGATGACAAAACAACATTCAAGACAGAACCAGAAAAAATATTCAGTGAGAAATACCTGAATAATCAAATAGAACCTAGGTTTTCACAAACAAAATAGTTAACATGATTGTATAAAAACTGAATTACATCCGAATGATGGCCAAACTAATTTACAAAAGCAAACCAGATTTAACTATCTATATGTAGAATAATTGTTAGATCGTAGTTGACAAGTGGTAGAGAATAGATTGAAAACAAACAAAAAAAACCTCTTAAATATTAACAGAAAGTAGGATAGGTACATGGTATGCTGCTGACATGGACAGCATGGAGAGAAAATACAGCTTGATTAGTATTCAGGTACCACTACCACCACCAACAACAACAACACCCAGAAAAAGGAAACTATTTCATTAAAAAAAATCCACCTTGACATATACCCTATATAGACCTTGACATTTCCTTATGTCTTGTTTCCTTACAATGACTACCTCTAAGACACCTCTGGGCCTCACTAGGGCTCATTATTGGTCATGTCAAGAGCTCAATCATAGGAAGAATCCTGCTACATCAGTTTAGTCAGAGTCTGCCACCATCAGTATCTGATCACCTCCATGTCTGAGCAAAGCCTTCATCTCTCATTGACTCTCAGGTAAAACTGATCACATCGATCTACTGTTAGCAAGACCTTATTAGGTCAGTTTGGCAAAAAATACACACATAATTAGTAATTTTCATGCACCACCCCTTCCCAACTCTGCTTATTGGCTATACAGTCCCATTTGGCTTTATTGTATTCAGAGTTGAGCTCAATCTTTCTTTTCTAGTGCAAAACCCTATTACAGTAATCCCTTCACTTCCTGCTACAGTCCTGAATGGAGTCTGCCTTATTGTCTAAACTAGCAGTAGAAAATTGGTCTTTAGCAGTACTGCACAAAAGTATGACAGAATTTCCTACTGTACTTTGGCATACCAGAGGAATTATTTCTGAATAAATATAAGCCAGTTGGTAACAATAGGGTATAAGAATTCAGGTAGTACAATAAAGGAAAAAAATGGAAAAAGAGCTATATAAAAACAGATATTTTTATGTGTTGGTATTTAGAATGTTTTGATATCCAACAAACTGATTGTAAATCCACTGGGTGGCATATAATTAGATTAAATCATAGAACTTCATAATCCTTTCCTCAAGATCATTATGCAACAGTCTTGATTGGGTCTAGGATATGCTACTCCCAAACATGCCACCTTGGCATACTGAATATTTTTAGCTGAAGAGATTTGAGAATATAGAAGTAGTAATGTCACTCTCATCCTTCTCCTGCCTTTCTCCCATGTAGCAGGTCATAAAGCATAGGAAGGATTTCCCCATCATGCCCTGAAGGAGATCACAGAGCCTCGCTGGAGAGATAGCTTCCTTCTACCTCGAGGAAAGGAGGAAAGGAACATCCTTCTCTCTGAAGATGCAGGAAAGCAGAGAATAGGTATTGCCAAGTTCCTCCATTTATTACCCATCAGATCATATTCACTTTGTTCAATTCCATTTCTGTCTACTCTTATCAAAGATAGTATAAAACATGCAAGCTTAGCTGTTTATTGTAGTCTTAATTTCCTTGAGAAGGCTTCTGTGTCATGTAAAATCTATTCAACAAATCTGTATGCTTTCCACTTGTTAATTTGTCTTTTGTTATACGGTTCTTAATCATAAATTAAGACTGGGTGGGAGATGTTTCTTCTATAGGCCTTTATTTTTTCTGTTGGCTATTTTTACTGCTATACTTCTTTTTAGTGTTTCACAATTAGATCTAAGTGTTTTTTGTTTCTTCTTGTCCTTTATCCATTATCCTACCTTCTTGTTAATGCTCTTATTGAAGAACTTTTCAGCAGACTAATATTGGCCACTTAAACATCAACAGAACTGAATTTATAAGCTAATTTCAGTTCTGACTGATTTCATTTGGTTATCTTGTATTACTTGAAATATGTTTTTGACTTATGTGAAAGCTCTGAATTTCCACAGTTCCTTATTACAGAGAACAAAGCAGAACAGATATAACATAGGTAAGAACACAGGAATAGCTGTTTGAGTGCAATCAGAAGTAATTTGCCATCCTTTGCTGTGACATATCTAAACTCCTATGAGGAAGCAGTTTAGTAGTGATGTGCTAATAAATCATTTCTTACTATGCCTTTTTATATAATTACTTGGAGGTAGTTTTGCAGAGATGTATTGCCATATGTGCTAAATACTAAAAACAAAGCGATCTTGGATGGATTTTATATATTTATTTTGTAGTTCTTTTTGGACTAAAACAGCTGTTTAGTCCACTTGGGACTTTTCTTTTTCTTTTGCACTTGGGGAATCCAGGCTGAAGCCACACACCTGGAGTTCACTTTCCTGGCCTGAGCTCCAAGCTGCCAGTGCTGTGCTGGGGTTCTGGGACAAGAGAACTATAATCCTTTGGTGATTAGATCAGACAGGGGTAATAACTTGTTAATGTGGCTATCAACCCTAAATCAATAACACTCAAGTGTTTAAAGAAAGAAACTGCAGTGCTTTTTCAAAAGTCTGACAGCCACTCAAAACTAGGAGGGCTAAAATACTTGTTATTTAAAGTAGTAGATTTTAGTTTACAGTTTTTTCCAGCACCATTTAATAAAGAGGCTATCTTTCCTCCAATGAGGATGGTTGGCTCCTTTGTCAAAGATGAGGTGGCTGAGTATGTCTGGAGTTGTTTCTGCATCTACTAATCTGTTCCACTGATCCTCTGGTCTGTTTCTTAGTCAGTACTATGCTGTTTTTATCACAGTTGCTTTGTAGTGTAGTTTCAAGTTGGGGATTGTGATACCCTCTGCCTTGTCTTTGTTGCCTACATTTGTTTTTGCTATTCTAGGTCTCTTTTGGTTTCAAATGAATTATTGGAAATAAAAAAAATATAAAGTAAGTAGAAAATCCCATACCTGCAACAAGATACAGCCTTAAGATCCAAACTCGCTTGCCATCTGATTAAGTCTCATTTTGTAATCCATTCACTAAACTAAAGCAAAATAGGATGTGTGCCTCTGATTGAAACCATTTTTCAATCTCTTGCTGAAATGAACTACTTCAATAACAGTATCTACTTATGTCCTAACTAGAGCTACAATGAATTCCCTGAAACAATCTGAAAGCATTTATTAATGGGCTTGACATTCACAAAGGTATGCGTGTGTAAGACTATCTTTGGGCTATTTGGTTAACAGTTTCTAATTCCATTAATAATTTAAACTTAACCACATGTGTCTGAATACTATTGTCTGAAAATATTTGTTTCACTTTCATCATTTATATATATAAATATATATATATACCCACACAATTATAAAAATTTTATAATCACATTTAAGTTTTTTCAAGAGGGAAGAATAATCTAGTAACTTTAATATTTAGAAAAACTAGAGTAGCAAAACATATAATAGAAAGTAATCAGCTTACATTTTTACAGTCTAAAAGAAATCTATATGTAGCTCCATGTTTTTTCCTGATGAATAGTTTTCCATTTTTAGAATGGGAAAATAAACAAAACATGTATAGTGATAACTGTTGTAATCTTAATTTTTTAGAAATATTTTAGTTGTTTACACGGTAGTAGAGCATTTCAAGTTTATATTAGCATAACTTGAAAAAAACCCTAATCTTATTGAATTGAAGCAGTTTTTTCTACAGAAATCTATTCATATTCTTTATGCAATGTGCAGAATTAATCCACAGAAGCATGTTTCAACGTATATCCAAAATAAATGTTTTTAGGTTAACATTAGCCCTAAAACATCATTAGACTTTTAGTTCAAAGTGGAAAATTTTGGTCTCATCTAGTGGCATTTTATAAATAAACACAAAACAAGCAGGGCACTGATTTCTTCTATCTTTAATGCTGAGAGCCCATCGGCATGTCATTTTTGCCAGAGTCCTTTATGATATACTACATTTCTCTTAAGTAATCCTGCTGGACTTCTCCTAATGAGGTAAAAATCCCTGCTTTGGCACTCGAGAGTCACGATGCTCCCAATTAAGATTTGTAAAACTGCAAAAAGTGGGTCGGTCTTTGTGTTTTAGGAAAGATGCTTCCAGCAAATCAAGAGTTAGATCTGGAACTGCAAATAGCCCTTTCTGGCATTGGATACATAACCTCACAATTTCTGAGGTCAACAAAGACCACATAACGCAGGGCTGCAGCATTTACTGGACTTAAGTAACTCCCAGGGTTAAGCACACATTGCCTAACACATCTTGCTAAGATCAATGAGACTGAATTTTACATTTTGTCTGTATTGAAAAGCTTAGCTAGGGTAAAGATGTAACAGAGAAAATGTAATGAAAGAAGGGAAGTTGCCTCCTTTCAAAATAACCTCCAACAGTGAGTCTATTTAAGGTAATTTGTGACAAGGTGTTTGTTAACTTTACAGTAAAAGACATCAGAGGAAGTGGTAGAAAAGAATAGGAAAGATCCAGAAATCTAATTTAGTTTAACATCATTCTTTATCTGTTCTCTCTATGTATAAATATATCTCCCCTCCTCCTCGTGTGTGTGTGTGTGTGTGTGTGTGTGTGTGTAAATTGCTAAATATATAACTGTGAGCTCTCAGAAGAGTGGGATCCTGACATGGGGTTTGGGCTAAATCCCATGGTATAAATGTTTCACTCTGACTGATTTGAAAATTTTGTAAAAGGTTCCTCCCATGTTTGACAGGCTAACTCACAATAGTCTTTGACCCTTTCTCTTTGATTTTCTCTAAAGACTGGTTTCTCTACTGACTTAAACGTTAAGTGGATGCCTGAAAATGGTTACCCCATCTCCAATTCTATGTGGCTTAACATTTTCATGACTCACACAGAAGGGGTGATTACAAAAGACCGTGAATGTATAAATTTAGAAAATTTATTATAGTAAAGACTCACTGCAATTAATCTCCTCAAAATCCTCCTCTTTACTTTGAATACACTTATGTCCCATCATTCCTGTCACTTTTTGAAGCAGTTCTGGAAGCCCTCCTTCACAAGTGTTTATTTGCGCTGTCATGGCTGTTTGGAATTCCTGAATGGATTCAAAACATTTATCTTTCACGGTCATCTGACTTTGGGAAAGAGCCAGAAGTTGCACAGTGCCAACACTGGCAAATAAGGTGGACAGGACACACCTTAATGTTTTTACAGGCCTGTCTCTGTTGGATGGTACTGGGTAGCAGCATTCATTGTAATTTTTTCCCCAACCCCTAAAGACTAACAAAAAGGAACTTCCAGAACTGTTTCAGAAAGTGGCAAGAATGACTGGATAAGTGAGTTCAAAGCATGGGAGAGTATTTTGCAGGAGAATCATGGCAATGTATCTTTTACTGTAATAATTTTTAAATTTAAACATACCATGTATTTTAATTAGCCTCTATATGTCTATGCTTCTAATTTCAGTTTTACAAAGAAATTTCTTAATAGTTTAGCCTAGCATTCATATATTATTAAATTAAAAGGAAGGACTCGTTTGGATGACATTAAAACTATATATTACATGGCCCAAACAAGAATGCTGATGTAGGTAAAATGAACTCCTTACTTGAAGTACACAGAGCTGAAAGCTAGGTTATAATATTTATGAATAATTAACCAAGGAAACATATAGCAGCATATGTGCATATTTAAATATACTATTGAATTTTTAAAGAGAAGAATGCTTCAAAGCAACCCTCAAATTAGAGTAACTGATGGTATTGGCTACATATGCTATTATTTTACATTTTTAAACTATCACAAATATTGTGGATTTGTATCTAATTTGGGATTTTCACATAAATGATGAAAGAAAAATATGTATTCTTTTTTTAATTAACTTAGAAGCTGCATAGTTTATAGCTATTTCTAAATCAGACAATATTTTGAGAAAAGTATGCATATACATAAGCACAATGGTTAATATATGGAAAGCTATATTAAATATTTTAAAAATCTCACCATCAAACAACATCATACATTTTAAATAAAATTGCCAGTTTTTTTATCAGTATATCACATTACATATATTTTTATGTACATCGATTTTATATTTTAACCATATAACCAAATCATGGGTTTTTCACTTTCACAGGTCAGTGTATAAAGAATTTTATACAATTAACACTGTGCCTTAGTGGCATTTATGGTTTTTTGTAACCAAAACACAAATTCTCTGAGTTATAAAATCTTTTACAATCTTTTAGCTTTTTTAAAAATTAATTTTATTGGTACATTTTAGGTATACAATATAATGGCATTCATCATTAGAAATTTGTACCTTTACATAATCTATCTTGGTTCTTATTTTTTCCCCATTCTCCTGCCCTCCCTTCAACCCCTCCACCCCTCTCTATTTTTGTTTGTTTTTGGTACCAGGGATTGAACTCAGGACACTGGACTTGCGAGGCAGGTGGCAGAACCACTAAGCTAAATCCCTGGCAACACCCCTCCCTATTTACAAAGACTTTGTTTCCATTTTTTTTTCATTTTCTCATATTAATTCCATTCCCTTATTTCCTTCCCCCAATCTCTCCCACTTCCCTTTCCCCTTTGGACTTTTTCTTCCTATTTCACAATATCTGTTATGCCTTTTGTCACTGATAGGTGTTCAGCAATGAAATGCATATAACCTTATAATGAATCACTTAACTTCTCTAATGGTAGGAATATTTTATCAGTCTAAGGAAAAAAGATATTTGTAGAATTTTCTTTCCACTAAAATACATTTTGTTTCATAAAAGGATTAACCACTCAGTAGAAAATTTAAATAGATTCATAAAATCAATAGATTTCCATGCTTACTAAAGCAACATGATGTGTAACAGCAGGTGATTCTGAAATCCATTGAAACAATGTGGTTTCTTTAAAAATGTGCAAATTCAGTTGAAGGCCACAGACATTTTGTTTATGACTACATGTCAGAGAGATGACATTGTTAAGTGTACAGACACACAAAATTCAAAAGAATTTTTCTGTCAAGTACAAAGCCTAGTGAAATCATAAAGCAACTGAGAATAGATCAGAGGAAAGACAAAAGTGACCTTTTTGTTTTAAAAAAATGACAATGTAAATTTTAAATTTTTTAGATTATAATATAAAGGCAGCACTATCAAATATGGTAATTATTCTATTTGCTACTGAAAATATATCTGTAAACAGGTTTAGTTCTTAGTACAGGATGTTCTCACTGAATACAAATAGTTAAAGAGAAATAATACAGCAATATCCATGAGCATCAAGTGGCTATAATTTCTTGAAAATGTGTAGACAATAGTTCATGTATGTATAGGGTCAGACTAAAATAGCAAGGCATTCCAGACAGTTTGAGAAGCAGAGTAGGGTAGTGACTTAATGGCCTTCCATAAGTACTCAATGCTAGATCAGATCATTTTTCTTTAAGGAAAGTAAAATTAAAAACAAACAAACAAGGGGTACTGGCAGCAACATTCATCCTTTTTCTTCTGTCCTGGATTGCAGCTCAAAATCACATAATCCTTTCAGTTAAAATTGAACCTTGCTATTGAACTAGATCCAAAACCTCTTGAGAAGGCAGTCTATAGAGCCCATGTGAGTAACTCTCTTTGAGCAAGGTCTCTATGATATAGAAACGATGGCACCCAGCCAAGGGGTCACATGGGACCGTGGGATCAGTTTGTTCGTGGATTTGTAAACTGCCCAATATGTTGTCCAACTGGAACCACTTGGAATATGGTCATGTGAGTTACAGGCAACCTTAATACTTCTGAAAATATGACTTCCAGCTATTTACAAAATTATCCCTCAGAGTCACTCTAAGTCAATTTTCTCTATACTGACATATCCCTAGTGACATTTTACTGCTACTCTTAGATTCAAACCTTCAACTTCAATCTGGCTTCTGAATGTGCATTGTGATATTTTTTGATCAGTCATACATGGCTTTTATCAGATTGTCTACAGCAGTGATGGCAAATCTTTTAGAGAACGAATACCCAAACTGCAACTCAAAATCCACTTATTTATCTCATTTATCACAAAGTGCCAATAGGGCAATTAAACCTGAATACTAAGATTTTAAGTTTAGAAAATACAACTCATACATTAACATTGTTTGTCTTTAAAAAACCCCACAAAAACAGAGCCATCAATGATACAAACAGTTTTTTATCAAAGGCAAAAGTTTGCATTTGACATGCTTTTGTGTGTTGTTATCTGATGCTCTGGTGCTGGTGCAATGCCCACAGAGAGGGCTCTGTGTGCCTGCTGCGGTAAGCCTGCCATAGGTTTGCCACACTAGGGGGATAAAATCTCTTTCTGTCTCTTTCTCTTTTGGTACCGGGGATCAAACTCAGCACCTTGTAAGGCAAGCGGAGGCACCACTGAACTAAATTTCTGGCCTGGTCAAATCACAATAACTGGAATTTATTTCCCTAGGGTATTTTGAGGTTGTGTGACGTCAACCTGGTTCACACTTGGAAGGCAGTGGTAACAGAAAAATGGTTGTATCTTCCATTTGAAGTAGTTTTTTATATCAAAAAGAATATGGATGTTCGCTTAACTCCTATTTCTTTGAGCAGATATGCGATCTTGGCAGGATATAACATTTCTGAATCGGTTTTATTTTAAAAAATCCAATCTAATAAAAGATTCAGTATTTATTTGTCAATGTTAGATTATTTCCCACATTGCATGTTACTTAGAAGTGTCTATTTTTGTTTATACTGTAACATTATTTAGGAACAAAATATGGTGTGTTCACAATTACTTTTTAAGATACAGTGAATGTTGAAAGCTCTATTTGGTTGGTTCACAAAAGAAAATTCTAATAATTATACTCACATATCCCACTAGACCACAAAGCCCAGATGTTAGGTATAGAAAATAACATTCTTTTAAACATATAAAAGTTTTAAAGGTTATCTTGAGGATGAACTATAGGGAAGAACTTCAAAAAAGACCTAGGAATTGTTTTTCTTTAGAATATAGGTAGCAATAAATAATAATAAATAATAAATAGTTTTAAGTAAATAATTTTGTTTTTTAATCACATTTCCACTTTTACTTTCCTTATGTTTGAAGTTCACTAGCAGATTTGAGACAATTCATTATCATTTTGTCTTAGCACTTTGAAAAAACAAACACTAAGTTTTAAGGCTCCTTGTTTCCTAATTATACAAATATGGGTGAATAGGAGCAATATACATACAACATTTTATAAATATATTTTACTAAACATGTATAACATTTGTATACCAGGTTTCATAAGACTTATTTGTTCTCAATTTCTAAGAATTAACTTTTCTTGAAAAGCAAGATCAATGTTGTGATTTATTTTGAAAATATATGATGGGAGGGTGAAGGAGAAGACCACATTCCAGGCTGAGACGAAAATAACCCATTCCTGCCTCTGTTGGTAGCCTTGCACTGTGCAGTGGAGAATTCTCAGTAGTTATTTTTCAAAATCTGGGTTTGGATTCTTGGAGCAGCTGAATTGCTATTGCTCAGCACTCTATTTTCCAGCACTGGGGATTTGAAGGCTTCTGAGTCCTCAAGTTCATGCTCTCCGCATGGCTTCCAGTCAAAGGAGTCAATCCTGTGAGGGTTCAAGCTCCTCACAGGACACATGCTTCCCTTACATCCTGCAAAATGTGCTCCTAAATGCCAAGTTATGTAAGTTGGTGTAATTTCTGTTCCACAAGTATCAGAAGAAGGAGCAGGTCACCATGAAAGAAATGCTGCATGTTCTGCCCCACGATTACTGTAAGGACTTCCCTCTGAACTTTTGGGAATTCTGTGAGTCCCTGCATCTGGGCTTTGGCATTAAAATCAGAAAAGTGAATCACTCTGGCAACACATATAAGCTAGTCCCCATTTTGGGTTTTACGTACAATGGGACTAGATGACGATGACGAAAGAATCACTCTCAAAATCAGCATCATTATGTTTGTCCTGTCTCTGATCTTCACAGAGGGCAACCGTATCCGTGAGGAAAAAGTGAAAAGATGGGACATGTTAGCTCACTCTGAGCATATTCATTTTGAGGAAGCCTGGAAATTTATCACTGAGGATTTTGTACGGGAAGAATACCCGATGTACCAGCAGATTCCTAACAGTGATCCTGCTCGCTATGAGTTCCTGTGGGGTCCAAGGACCCATGCTGAAACCAGCAAGATGAAACTCCTAGTTCATATGGCCCATCTTAATTAAAGAGATCCTAAATCTTACCCAGAACTATATGAAGAGGCTTTGGAAGCAGAACTAGGTATAGAGCCAGGGTCCCTGAGAAATGGGATATATTGCATAAGGTTGTCAGTGAATTTGTTCCTGCTTGAGAAGAAATGAGGCCCATTTTCAGTCTCTGTGAAGAGCAGGAAGTTTTCTAAGTAGTGAAGGACCAGGGGAGGAGGGAAAATAGCACACATAGCATCTTGCTGTCTCTTCTATTTGAGTTACTTGGAAATGGACAGGGGTTTTCTTTATGGTTTTTTGAACTACTGGTCTTTTTGGGGGGAGACTGAAGTAGCTTGCATATTTATTGAATGGTATTGATCTTCTGTGTATTTTTAGTTTTGTGATGTTGATGTTTGTGTTTTCTGATGGGAATGTGATTTTGTGTGACACTGATCCCAAACAGAGTGCCTTTTCCATTCCAAATGTTAAGTCTTTCCTGTTTTATCATACAAACAGACAAATTATTCAATTTATTTATGATAAAAGAGGAGTGGAATAGGAATTTCCTTGGAAATTGTAAGAAGTTTACATCAAGTTAGAGGGACCCTAGAAATAATGATAAGGATGAAAATCAAATCTTGGCTTATTTCTTTTCCCCTGTTGAGCTATACTATTATAGTTATATTTGTTGCATACCTGAAAAAAGAGAAAATATACAATGGATAAATTAGAAATAGGTTACCTGTTTCATTCATCAAAGGGCTAATTTTTATGAAATGCAAGATTATTAAGTATCTCAATTCATATTCTTATTAGTTGAAATAATAATTATTAAACCAAAGATAGACAATAGATAGAAATGAATTTAAACTCCATATAGGTAAAAGATCATAAGGAGACATCTAACTAATTTAGTTCAAGTTTTCTTATGAAGACTAATTATATTCCAGTGTTACCACCCAAGCTGTATGTGAGTCAATGGCTTTATTACTAGGCTTTGGGACAAAAAAAGCTGCAACTCTGGAAATGGAGAAATGAATTTCAGCACACAAAAGAGAGAAAAGGAGTCCTTTCTGTTCAGCTGCATAAAACCACATATAGTACTACAAATGAATTTTAAGAGCTTCTGCAGAAGAGGGGTGACAAAGGATTACAAATAGCTTTACCATCAACTATGTGATAGACTGAATACCCACCTGTCCCCTTACAAATATTACAAAACACGGGAGCTGCACATATGTTCATTTTGTTTTTTCCCCATTCATGAGTTTGAACATCTGCTTTTACATGAACAATGCAAAAAAAATTCTTCCATTCTTCTATTTATGATGAGCACACAGAATCTTCCTGTTTCTCTAATTTTCTTTCCTTTCCTTTCCTTTCCTTTCCTTTCTTTTCTTTTCCTTTCCTTTCCTTTCTTTGCAGCTGCTAGATTTCTTTTTAGATTTTAGATCTATTCTTGTGGTTGATACAATAAATTTCTTCTGCATTGACTTTTGATACCTTTTTAAGACTTGGCTTAAGCTCAGTTGTTACTGCTCCTGATGTTCAGGAGGACCTGCAACCTATCAATAGCCCACTAATTGATGGCCTGATCATGCGCAGATTCATGAACACATAGAATCACTCTGTGTTTCATCAATGCATTTGATAGCTTTCCCTCATGTAATCTCACAGGCAACTAAAAGAACACAGTGCAGCTAGAGAACTGTCAGATCCTGGAAAGGCAAGATGGGCTGACTGGAGATGGGTACAGAGGAATGGCTGGACTGGAATGGAGCATACAGAGAATTGAATCAGGGCATACTCTTCTAGGAGTCTGGGTTGGGTGTACCTCTCCTATATTGCATCATTTAAATTTTTTTTATATTTGTAAATGGATTCTGGTACATGCTAGGCAAGAGCTCTATCACTAAGCCACATGCCACAAATATCCTACACTGTTTCAGTGTTCTGGCATTGATTCAGGGAAAATGATTATCATATCAGCAGAATATAAATTTGTGAACATGTTAAATACATTGGCTGACTAAACAAAGTTCCAAAAGATGAAATAAAATTGGAGGACCATGGACAGATTCTAAAAAGAATCATAACACCATTAATAAAACTTTAAAAGTGTGCCAGGCATAGAGGCACACACCTATAATCTCAGCTAATCATCCAACTGGGAGGTGGAGTGGGAGAATTTTAGCCTGAAGAATTTAGAAAAACCTATCTGACAGAAAGAGAGAGAGAGAGCAAGACAGAGAGAGAGCAAGACAGAGAGAGAGAGAAAGATAAAGGAACAAGAAATTTTAAAAGGACTGGGGATGTAGCTGAGTGGTAGTGTATCCCTAAATTCAATCTCCAATTTTAGCAAAACCCTCCAAATTTATATATATATATAAATATAT
>NW_004624789.1:9579727-9590878 GCF_000247695.1 Heterocephalus glaber | reverse complement strand
AAAAGCTCACTGCACATAAACAGCAGATTTCCAAAAATAGTGAATTCCAAAAAGCTAATGCAATTTTTGTACTTGAGGAGATGGTATTAATCTGCTAGTAACAACAAGAAGTCAGCACAGAAAATGAAAATGTGTCCAACTGAGCACACTGTACAGAATATTTAAGACATTTTTATTTAATTTTCACAACAACCTCTATAAGATACAATATTTGCTGGTAGGACTATTTTACAGATGAAACACTTGAATGTTAGAGAAGTTTAGTAATTTCCCCAAGATTATAGATTCTGATGACTGAAAGTACAACATTAATTCTTGTCTGTGTGGTAGTGAAATACAGGGATGTACCCTATACAAATAGATACTAGCGGAGCCTCAAACCGAAGTGAACTTAATGAGGAAGTGAAATAATTTGCAAAAGAAACAAGAGGGATATGTTAAGACAAGGCAAGAAAAAGCTTATGTTAGATAAGATGTTTATACCAAGATGTATCAAAGGAAAAAGAAGCACTGGTCTCTGAGTGTGTAAGAACAGGCTGATTAAAAATTTGTCAAATTTATTATATATGTGAGCCAGACAATTGGACTAGGCAGCATCTAAGGTACATTTTAATTAAAAAACAAACTCTTAATTCTACAATATTTGTGATTAATAACATTCCACAACTGAACCAGAAACCATAAGTTTGAGAAAAGAAGACAAGCAATTAAAGCTATAGAGCATTCTGAATCAGAAGTTGATAGCTATACTAAAATAGGTTTTAAAGAAACAGGAGACTGAAATAATCCTTTATGTAAGAAACACTTCTAACACCAGTAACTTGAAATTAAACCCTAATCCAATCATTTAATGTTTTTTTAAATTACTGAATTTGTACAGTTAAATAGCTTATTATCTAGTATAGTATTTGAAGATCATAAAGAAGGTTTTAAAATATAATTTCTTATCTTTTCACTGAAAATTGTGAAAAAGATATTCATTGTACTACTATACTATTTCAAACATTAAAGAAATTAAATTTGATAATATAAAATACAAAGTTCTTTGTAGTTGAAGTTACTGCCTACCACATGTAAGGTATATATTTTGGGTTATATTTGAGAATAAAATAATTATGCTGCACAATTCATCTAATATTTGGTTTTTCTTTAGGAGTAAATGAATTGATAGTGTAAGAAATAATAAGAGATTTAGCTGTGTAGTTAGTGCCAAAGAACACAGACAAACTCACAAAATTATTTCAAAGCTAGAGCAATCAAAAAGTTATGGTGCTGGCATAGATCCAGACATACAGACCAATAGAATGGAACAAAGAGATCAGAAATAAATCTGGACATTCTTCAACTGATGCCTAACACAAGTGAGAAGAATTTACAATGGAGAAAAACAGTCTCCAGTAAATGGTGCAAGATAAAACTGGATCCTTATCTCATGCCATATACAAATAACAACTTGAAGCAGATTCCTTAAATATAAGACCTGAATCTGAAAAAGTACTAGAAGAAATCATACAAGAAAGTCATTTGTGGGAAAATGGATGCACCTTGAGACCATAATGTTAAGTGAAATAAATCAGACACACAAGCTTAAACATGGTTTTTCTTACATGAGAAACTCAAAATATAAATAAAGAGCAAAGTAAACACTAGATAATAGGAAGTAGGGTGGTAGACCTTCTTCAAATGGGAAGGGGATCAGGGGATGGAGGGAAGAGGGAGGATGAGAAGGGAAAGAGGATGAAAACATATTCAGTTGTGCTATATATATGTGCCAACTTTCCAGAAGGAATGAAATCATTATGTACTGCAAACATGTACTAATAAAAAATTACAAAATGAAAAACATGTTTCTCAAATTATTTTGAGCAGTGTTTTTTGGGTTATGACCACTCCCCAAAAAAAGCAAAATAGAAAAATGTGATTGCATTTGAAAAAAAAAAAGCTTCTGTACAGAAAAGAAAATAATAAAAGCAGAGTAAAAAGAAAACCTACAGAATTGAAGAAAAAACTTGCAAACTACATATTTGATAAAGGTTAAAGTCCAAAATACACAGAGGACTAAACTCAATAGCAAGTGCTATAGTTTTTATGTGTTCCCCAAAAGGCATGTGTTACAGGCTTGGTCTGTAACTTATGGTTCTATCTGTAGGTGGTAGAGCCTGTAGGAAGTGTGTACAGTGGAAGGACCTTAGCTACCTAGGGCTTGTTCTCCAAGGAGACATTGAGACCCCCTCCCCAACCTTTCTTTCTCTCTTTTACTTCTTGGCTGTTATAAGGTGAACAGCTGTGTTCCACTGTACACTCCCCATCATGTTTACTGCTTCACAACAGGCCCAAATGCAACAGAACCACTTGATCATCAACTGGTGGTACCTCTGATATAATGAGTCAAAATAAACTATTCCTTCTTATAAGTTGATCATCTCAGGTCTTTTGTCACAATATTGAAAAACTCACTAAGACACTAAGAAAACAAGCAATCCAAATAAAAACTGGACAAAATTCTCAGACATATATTTCAAAGATATCACATATGTGGCCAACAAGTATATGAAAAATGTTCAATATCAATAACTGTATCAGAAATTAAATTAAAATCACAGTAAGATGTCATTTCTTACTGGTTAGAATATTATCAAAAACACAAAACATAATAATGGAAGTACATTGAGAAATGGGAACTCATATCCTAGTGAGAATGTAAATTGATATAGCCACTGGATTATATCATACTGGAAACCAGTATGAAGGTTCCTCAAAAATTTAAAAATAAAACTATCATATGATCCAGAAATTCCATTTCTGGGTATATATCCAAAAGAAATGAAATCATATGTTGAAATAATATCTGTAATCCCCTTTATTAGAGGACTGCTGACATCAGCCAAGACATGGAATCAACCTAAGTGTGTATTAGTGTATAAGTGTATATATATTTGCAATGGAATATTAGTTGGTATTTAAAAAGAAGGAAATTCTGTCATTTGCTATAACATGCACAAACCTGGAGAACATATAATAAGTGAATGAAGCCAGATAGAGAAAGGCAAATACAGCACAATGGTGGAATATACGAAAGTCAAACTCAGAAGCAGAGATTAGAGTGCTGCAAGGAGCAGTGCAGTGAGGGAGCATGAGGAGATCTCAGACAAAGGATACCAAGTTTCAGTTAGGATGAATACTTGTGGATATTATTTTGCAGCATGGTGACTAGAGTTGATAATTTTGTACTGTGGACTTCGTATTACATACTTGAAATTGTTAAGAAAATAGATCTTAAATGTTCTACCCACAAACACAAATACACAAAATCCTCTGAAGTGGTACATGTATTAATTATTTTGGCTATGATAATCATTTTCCCATGTATGCACACACAAAAATATAATATTGTACATTGTAACGATATACATTTTTACTTGCCAATAATATCTCAGTAAAGCCAGAGAAGAAAAAAAGAACATGAACTTCTAACTGGAAAGAAAGTACTTTGAATTGGCCAGTTTTTAAAAGTAGATCCTTTTGTACAAACAATTTCTCTCCTAGTTTTTTCCCTTTCTCAATATATGCTCTCACTGTAGAACAAAAACTTAGGTTTGATGAAAATTTCCATTGCTGACTCACCTTCTGTTTGCCTTTAAGCCCAAACTTAAACTTTTAAAATAATTATCATTCGTTAGGATAGAAGCACTATAATTCTTTTTTATGCAGTTAATAAATGTAAGGTGATTCTGTTTAAAAGTACCTTTCATGAATCAGTGGCAGTGATGCATGCTTATAATCCCAGCTATTCAGGAGGCTGAGGTGGGAAGATTGCAATTCTACCCCCTCAAAATACCCTGCACATGACATTGATATGCTTCAATATATCACTTACATTATTTATGCCCCTCAAATATAGTTCAATTCAGCATCCAAAAGGTGTTTCATTCTCTAACAACATGGAGAAAGTACTTAGGGGATAATATTAAATGTATATATAATGATTGGAACTATATCAAGGAATGTGTAGCCAAGAAATATATGATATGATAAGTACTCAATTCTTTTCTCTTTTTTCTCATTCTCTCCCTTCCCTACATTCTTATCTATTTCGATGATTTCAGCTAAAGCTTCCATACTTATGTTGCTAAATTACTTTGTAAATTTTCAGCCTCATACAGAACAGATCTGGTCATACCAGTCATATGGAAGGTGACAGCATTTTTATAGTGAATATTTCCTGCTACTCCCAGTTCTTTATCTTGCATACCTCGTATTACTTACTCCATCACTATTCACTGCAGTAATTCTTCACCTCTACTCTCTTACAGGTTTTCCATCCAACTATTTAATAATTCTCTCTCTTACATTTCCTTGCCTTCATTCTAGTTCAACAACTTCATCCTTGAAATATTAGGCTCCATTTAGGCTTCCACTGACAATCTGTCTTATATAATAATGACCAAAACTTCCTTTCTCAAATAATGATGTCATTAAGACATTCCCTCTCTTAAAAGCAAAACAAAAACTCTTACACAGTGTGGGGAGCGGTGTCAGCCAAAAAGCTTCATTTTAATTTTACCCTCTGTTATAAATAGCCAGGAGACTATGTAATGGGGAACCATGTCTCCGCTAACTCCGATGTTTCCCTTTAGAGATTGCCCTAGCAACAAGATGAACCTTCTGTAACCCCAGGAAACAAAGTAGCCCATGAGGGCGAGGAGTGTCTAGAAAACTAGCAAACAAGGAAGCAGGTTTTTTTTGTATAAAGGTCATGATTAATGACCTAACTCACTGAGGGTATAAAAGAGAGGTGTAAATAAACTTGCTTGCTCGGTCTTGGGAGCCCTCCCGACTCTGTCTCTTCTCTTGATTTTTCTCAGTCCTCCTTTCCCCCGTTGAGGAACTGTGCGACTGGTGACGGCTGGTCCGTCACAACACAGTTATCATGAAATACAAGGTAAAATTGTTTTAAGGGCCTTTGACATTTGACTTTAATTTTATTCTTATTACATTCTACTACTAATCATATAGCCTATTTTCTAGCTATGTTGAAGTTCTTTTTCTTAAGCACATGTGTGAGGCAAATCAGAAATCATCTCATCTGTCAAGGATCAGTTCAAATACAACTCCTTCATTTATTTTCTAGGGCACCCACTTTCAAGAATTCTATTTTCATTGCTCTCAATAGCATTGTTCACAATAGCAAGTGATGCTCAAATAGCACAGATTATTTACCCAGCTGTATTAGCTTACATGTAAATATCTTCTTTCACCCGTGTGAGAACATTTGGGAGGAAAAATATACAACTTACTAATTTTGCATCTTCTTTGTACACAAAGGAGCTCCAAAATGGTTTCGAATGAATGTTTGGACTTACAGTTAAGAAAGATTATTTTCTTTTAATATTGACTTCATAAGTGAAGGGAATTATGTGAAGCTATGGAGTTCTAAGTAAGAATATTAACTATGTCTTAAATAAGAGGCAACAAGAGTCTAATACTCATTATTTATTTTTATTTACTAAAAGAAAAGACTATCAAATGTAGAATGTAGAAAGACTATCAAATGTAGAACCATCAAAATCAAAGTGATATTTCTGAATTTAATAAAAGTATGATATAAGCAGATGTTCTAATATATGATAAAATTTTATTTTGGAATAATAAACACATTAAACATAATACTGTTATAGTAATAGTGGTCATATTTAATCATGAAATCAAAATTCTGCACCCATAAGGAATTGTCCATATCAATTTATAAAAGTGCCATTTGCTATTATTAGATTTGTATCAAAACTTTTTTTTTTTTTGGTACCAGGGATTGAACTTGGAACCTTGTGCTTTTTGAGGCAGGTGGCGGAACCACTGAGCTAAATCCCCAGTCCTGTATCAAAACTTTTGGATTTCTTCTTACATAAGAATGCTTAATCATTATCAGAGGTATTTGGTATAGCAAGCTCTCCTAAATGTGGTTAAAGTTTATATAGGTTCTGATTGGAGGTATGTAGACAAATGGATCCTGTTCATCAAGAAGGTATTCTATGATACAACTACTTTTATTACTTTCATTTTTACTGTTATATTCTGAATGAATAGCATATAATAGCAGATGTGATAATGAAGGTACTAATCACCTCCTTGTGGTGCTCAGGAGGAGGCCATGTGTCCCAAACATTCCAAGCAAAACTAGTAATATTTCTGCAGTATTCCAGGGCAAGGAGTGTCTGGAATTAATCTCTGAGTAAAATAAAGTGATTAAATTCCTAACTCAAGATATGCATAAAACATTTTAATGGTTTTTTTCTTTATAACTGAGAAATGAGGAATGAGTCTGTGGGTTATTATATCTACTAGATATTTTTATAAAAACATTTAAATTTCTGTATCCAAAGAGTAAGAAATATGATCAGTATATAGCCTTCATGTATAAATTGCTCACTCCTTCTAGTTATGAATCCAATTCATACACATTAGAAAAACTTTTAAAAGAGAAAATGCCACAAAGGAAATAAAAATAAAGCACTCTGAGGCAGAGGCAGGGAAGAAGGGAGGTAGAAGGAGAGAAAGAAAAAGAGACAAAAACAAAGAGAAAGAGAGAATGTTTTATTTCCCAAGTGAAACAATGAGAAAACCAGGTAAGGTATACTATAGGCTCTCCACAACTATAGTACATACTACCCAGATACCCTTTTGGGGACTGAGGCCTTGGTTACCTTAGTTGCAGAGGGTTGGCACCTGACAGGGCACAGCTGTATTTCACTGGAACTTGTTTTTTACGAAAAGGGAGGATGCTCACACAAGGTGCAAACTGCATCTCCCACGCATAGTTTGTCAATGAGCTGGAGCAGCAGGATCCTCTGGCCTCAGTGAGGGAAATTTCTGAGTGGATGTTTCAGAGAAATATGGAGTTGGGTGAAGGCTTTCTTATAAATGATTTCAGTTTTCACTTTCCCTGGGCAGGTATTCTTCATTCCCTATCCAGGTTATTCACTAAAGAACTCCCCAAATAAGTGTCCTAAATGCAAACCATGCTCTTGGATCTGCTGCCTGGAGAATCTTATATAGGACAGAAAAATCAATATCAAAACAATGGGGTAATGTTCAAGATGAAATGCAACCACCTATAGGACATGGCTGAGCCTGAGGAAGCAGAATTAGTCACAAAGAAGACACATGATATATTCCAACTGATAAGTGTTTCTGAAATTAATATTTAAAACTAAGACCACTACATCTGGGGTTTAAGAACAACAAGCTACAAAAGCTTCCTTAGGTTTCCAGACATACATGACTTGATAGAAAAGCAATGATTCTTATGCTAAATTGTGAAAAATTTTGTTTTATTTTGTTTTGTTTTTGATACTGGGGATAGAACTCAGGTCCTTGTACTTGCAAGGCAGATGGTGGAATCACTGAGCTAAATCCCCAGGCCCTAAATTGTGAAAATTTGGAGATGGCCCTATCAGATTTATTAGTGGTAATGATTGGGGGAGACAGTGGTTTAGCTGCAAACTTCAGGAGAAAGAAAAAAGACAGAGAGTGTGATAGTTAACAACTCTGTCAACCTGAGTAAGAAACACCCCACTAAATTGGATCAGCATAGTTCTGAGTGTGGCTGAGGGGATTACTGGAGACAGAAGGTCCATCCTAGGGAGGCTTGTCACCTGAATGGCATAAAGGGGAAACAAAGAAGGAAGGCTGGCTTCTGTTTCTCTAGAGGAGCTCCAGTCTTCACTTTCACTTTTGACATTGTCTCTTGGCTTCCACTGTAAACCCTTCAGCTTCCTGAAACAGACTTCCATGGGACACTATAGTGAGCTCCAGGTCTTCCACTGGATTCTTTGGATATCCAGTGTGCGGACAGACCCTTTGCACTCTTCCACAAGGGACACTGTGGGTGGCCATTGCAAATCAATCTTGTAAATTCTTATATATTTGTAAATTTTGCACTAAGTCTATTTCGCTAGTAAGCACTGATTGATACACAAAGGCATACATTAAGTCCATATGAACCCAGCCATGATGGTACACTCTTTTAATACCATCACTATGGGAGGCTAAGGCAAAAGGATCACAAGTTGAAGCCCATCCTGAGCAATTTAGGAGCTTAACAAAACCATGCCTCAAAAATTTAAATAAACAAACAAACAAATAAGTAAATAAATGGCTAGGGATATAGCTCAGCACAGTGGCTCTGGATTAAATTCCCAGTACCACAAAAAGAAAAAGGACAGAATGAGATACATATTTAAATTATCTGAACAAAGGTCTATAAAATATTTCTTGGGCAATAAAAGGTCCAAATTGTTTATTAAATCATAATAGGCTAAAAGAAACCCCTTCATCATATATTTTCTCAGCCAGAAAGTAAAACTATGTTGATTAAATTTCACATATAAAGTTAGCTGCTACATGTATTTATGGAACAGCAGAAACTATGATCAACTCTGAATTAATAAAATTCTCAAATCCTAAATAAAAGATTTGAAAGGGCTGGAAAAATAGCCCTTAGGTTTTTGTCTCTTATCAGTGCCCTAAATCTATGATGTCTGATAGACTTAAGTATTGTAGTAATGATCATCAGAGATGGCAAACCTATTTTTCTAGCACTCTTTTAATTAGCAAAGACATCATCTAAGTACAATGTGGAATTAAATTTAGTCAGAGTATCTAAGAACTCATGATATGATGTAAGACTGTGGGTACAAAATAAAAGATGCCAGCAAATAAAATATGAAAATATCACTATACACAAGCAAACTGAGAACAAGACAAGACAGGGATTTCTTCCCTGTTTGTTATTTGTGCAAATCACTTAATGAATACTATAACCTGTTACTGTTCAATGAATTTTAAGTTTCATGCAGTAACACTAAAATAAAATTCAAAAATATAGTTAGAACCCTTGTAAGCCATCTTGGAGATGGGCAAATATATGATATTTAGTGGTAAAATATAAAAATCATAAAATGAGGATAAGTAATAAATAATGATATTTTATATTCCATTTTGAAATTGAGTTAAAATATAGCACATTTAAAATACTGAGCCCTAGGTTCCAACCATTCGTCCATCAAGGTGAGCTTGAGATTCTTGCTGAAGTTTTTCTCCTTACCAATTAGATGAGGGTGGAAGAGCAAGGTCCATCTTAAAATGTATTAAAAAACTTTGTCCTTCAGGGATAAATGTATGCAAATATCATGGGGCTTTACAAGGAAATAAACGCATACTGTTTAAATGAAGATGAGTAACAAAAATGAAAAACTCCAAAGGATCTTGGGAAAGTTGTAAATTGAGAGAAAATATGTTACAATAATACAAATAAGGCCTTTCAGTGTGCATCTAACCAGAAAAGCAATTACATTTTTGTTTCGAGGGAAAAATATAATTTTAACGATTCATTTAAATGATAGTGACCTGCCCAACCAGAAGCTGTTTTTCCTTCCTTCCAATTTATCTGTAGATGAAAATATGCATTACATATTGCCATACAGCTGTCACTCTCTACTTGGCAGGAAAATTGAAGCTATGATAGCACATATTGCTTATTATGCTAAAAGCTGAAAACAAGTACTTAACTAGGTACATGTCAGATACAATTTTTAAAAAACTCACAACAAATGAACACCATAATAATAGATCTTGAAAACTCAATTTACAGGATATATTTTGTAACATGCAAAGAAGATATTCATGAATAAAAACCATTTTTTCATATAAAAATTCCACATTTGTAAATGGATTATTGTTGCTGTCGAAAATAGCCTGTAAGTCTGTACGTGATGAAAACCTCTAGCTGTATACATCAGAGCTTTAATTTGGCTGAGTGAAATAGTGTTCACTGAGAGTTGCAGATGCTATACACAAGCAAAAGTAATTCTTCCTATCTGTCTGATCCATTGTACCCTTGTGGGGCGGGGCAGAAGAGAGGAAGACACTCACCAGGTGGTAACATTTTCATATCAAAAGCTCTCTCCAAGCCTTTTTTCCTAAAGGCTTCCAGTAATAAAATTTCCAGGAAAAAAAATGCCTTCTTAACTAGCATATTTGTTTAAGTATATGTTATAAGCATACATTTTGTCGTACTTCCTGCCAATTGTGACATCACAGCCTAATATCAATAAGATTATGAGCAAGGTGTATTATCTCTGCCTTCCAATTTCCTCTTTGTTAAAAGCAAAGACTTCACCATGATAATCTACTGTTTCTAGGTTTCCAAAATAAGCAATAATAATGATAAATGAAGTCTAGAATCATGTGGTTTGACAAGGGAAATACTTTTTAAAAAGGAAATGTCAGACACAATGATCAAACAGATGAATTTGCTTTCTTACTGAGTGACAATAGACCAGTGTGCTACATGAAATTGCTCCTAAAAAAGAGATATTTCAAAAAGTCTTCACAGGCAAGTACTTTGATTAGATGTTTACTATGTGTAAGTAATTTATGCCTATCTTCAGCCTCACCTTAAAATATTTTAGTCACTTTCTTACTATGAATGAAATTATCTCATCTTTTTCACTGGATAAGGTTAAAGTGCAGTGGCTACACAAAGTATCTGGATCATAGAAATGAAGACTTTTTTAAAGTTATTTTAGCTGGGCCTGGTGGTGCATGCCTGTAACCTTGGCTTGTGGGAGACTGAGACAGAAGGATACCAGTGTACAGCCAAGCCTCTGCATTTTAGTGATCTAGAAAGACCCTGTATCAAAAAGTAAAAACTGCAAAAGGTCTGGGGATATAGCACAATGCATAGGTCTTGGATGCAATCCCCAATACCACAAAAAATTTTTTCCCTTAAATTCTTTTCTTGGTACATTTTAGGTATACAATATGTTTACATTTATCATTGGGTTCTTGTACCTGTACATGATGTATCTTCATTATTTTTTCCCCCATTACCTGTACGCCCTTCACCCCCTCCACCCTTCCCTATTTACATAGACCTTGTTTCCATTTTTTTTTCTTTTCTCATAATGTGAGACCAAAGCGACTCCATTTTGCTAAAATCCACCATTCCCCTAGCCTCTCAAATTAATGGTTAAAATGTGTTTGCTCTGGAACAAATGATACAATCTGTAACAAACCAAAGTTCCTAAATTAATTACTCAGCCATCTGTTTACCCAGGAAATGAACATCCTGGGCCCACTATCTGTAGGAAC
>NW_004624789.1:9528812-9579458 GCF_000247695.1 Heterocephalus glaber | reverse complement strand
GAACTCAGGGCTCTCAATCTCGATCCGCTGTGTCGGTGACAATTGAGAGTCCCTGCTTAAGCTTGAATAAATGACCCTCGTGTGCTTACATCGGAAACGGCCTCCTGGTGGTCTTTGGGACTTCGTAATCTGGGCACAACAATAATTTTTCCTTTCCCTTCTTCCCTTTCCCCTTCCCCTCCCACCACTCCTATCCCTTTGGACCTTTTCCTACTTCAAATTATCAATTATACGTTATTCATCCTTTTAATCCTTATTTAGAGTTTCAGTTTCTCACACTAGAGAAACTATTCGGTCTTTACATATGTGTGTCCTATTTATTTCACTTAAGAGTATGGCCTCAATATGCATCCAACCACAAAAATTTTTTAAAAGTTATTTATCTTTTACCATCCTAAAGTAGTAAGAAACACAGAGAAAACATTTTAATGTTCCTTAATATATTTTAGTTTCATTTCTATTGCTCTAAAATGTTTCTTGACATGATGCTTTCCTTGTACCCTAACACCTACCCCTCCAGTACCAATGATTCTGAATGGAATGGTTAAGTTGGTATCTGATCACTTCTGTTCTTAGACCATTATCTTTAATGATTTGACTGATTGTAACATTTTGTCTGTCCTCCACTAAATGGTGAGCTTCATTAAGGTCAGGAGCATTTGTCCATCCAGTTTACTGCTGTCAGCATCTGTCACAGTACCTTGCCCCTAGTCAATAAATATTCTGCAGTTAATGAATAAATGAACATCTTGACATCTTCATTTCCAAGGTCTCTGCCTTCTGATTTTTTTCCCTAGCTTCTCTCTCCCAGCACATGAGCAAGACAAAGAAAATTCTGTTTATTTATAAAAGCTGAAAATTAGTAACTCTTAGTATCTTCACTCTTTTCCCCCAAAGTAGGAGAGGTTTTTTTTTCTTCTTTAGAATGCAGGGAAAAAAAAGGTGTAACGCAATTTATGGCCTGAGCGTAAATTTGACAGTATCTTTTCCAAAAAGTAAAAAAAAAATATGTGTATATATATTGATATATAGAATCTAAGTATATGTAGCATGTATATAATGAATATATGATATATGTAGCTTTTCACTGTGGCATTCCACTTTCAAAATTTTTTTAAATTTTATTTTATTGGTACATTTTAGGTATGCAATATAATGACATTCATCATTGGAAATTTGCACCTTTACATAGTCTCTCTTGGAGCTTTGAGGCCCTATCACAACTGTCCTTTCCCTAAAAGGGGAGGGGTTTTTGTTGTTGTTATTTAGTTCAAATTTGTTGAATGAGGCACTTAAGAGATTCTTCCTTAACCTTAAACAATTTTTACTGTAAATCTGAGGCATCTATGTCTATAAGGAGCTGAACAGCAAGAGTTCCATATACATGTTTGACCAGGTAAGAGTCTCTGAAAGAACTCAACTCAAAGAAAAGTGAATGTTACATAATTTTGACTGAGAACAAACACTCAGAGTTGCTCATTCATTCAATAAATATCCACATTCAAATCAAATAAATCCTGGTCTTATTTTCAAGTATCTTAAACTCCTCAGAGAAAAAGCTTTGCAATAAATCAAAAGTTACAAAGGAGTATTGAAGGAATCTGACCACCACTACCTTCATCTAAGCAGAGTCCACTCTAAACCCCTTTTCCCTGCTATGCTTTTGCATCTGATGCAGATGTATCATCATGGGTCAATAAGGACCAGTAAGCACAGCTACACCCTATAATTCCCAAGGCCATGGTCTTGACAAACAATATGCAACTCCTTGTACTTGTACATCTTTAAGCCTGCTCCAGGATAGCCACAGCATCTTGTATTGAACTTTTCCCCCAGAGAGTCGCATTGTGATGTTTTCTTTCCACAACCCCTCTTTTATGCTCATGTACCTACAAAGACTTTATAGCCTGTAAAAATCAGCTGGTCTGGTGTTGGTGCCAGAGTGGTCCCTCTAAGGTTTTCTCTGAAATAAACCAGTCCTGTTTAGCTCATACCCCTACTTCTTTTCCTTTTGTCCTAAAAAGTGTTTCATGAGTAATACACAAAAGGTGATTATGAGTATAGCCTGTTTGTTATCTGTAACCCTAGTTGCTCTCTGGTCAGCCAGTTATATTTATAAGGTCACTGAAACATGTTCTACAACCGATATCTGCCATATCCTTGAACCTCAGATAAGATACTAGAGGAAGGCAGAAAAAATTGACTGCAAAACTATAGGTGTAAAAGCAAGTCTTCAAACTACCTTCATGTTAACTCTTGTAAATTTCCAAAAATAAACTAGACATTCCCTAGCTTGCTAATATTTACCTTATACAACAGAAGAAAAGTCCTGTATTAAAAAATTTAACTACTTTAGAAGATATGGAAATTTCTCCCTATATTCTCTCAAGCAATAGTTGCTGCCAGAGGTATATAGATTGGGAATATCATTGAAATATTAGTCCCTTCGTCTCTTAGATTTCAAGAGTTACAATGGCATATAATGATGCATTAAATACAAATGTTGTATGAAGCATTGTGTTCTTTTCCAATGAACTGTCTTTCTTTATTGGCAATATAATCATATTTTTTTAAAGTAGGCAGGTAAGAGTCTATAAAGGCAATAAAGTTTATGCCACACAGGAAGGCCATTCATTGCCATTTCTTATCTAATGCCATACTGCAGTTGGAGTGAATAAAGACTGCAAATATCAATGGTTCATGCTGACTAAGATATTTTGGCATCTATCCATTGATTTTTAAATGGGAACATTTGCTGTCATTTGGTTTCAGCTATTGATAGTAGCCAGTATATTGTTGTCATGTGTCCCTGTTCCTACTGAGCTCGCCACTGATTTTCCACTAAAACTCCTTTACTACCACTTCCTGTGGCGGGTAACACCATGACAGCTTTTACCTACCATGCAATTTACCTAGGTCTGCACTGCATGATATGGGAAATGCCAGCAAGAATTATAAAAGTTTCAGAGGCAAGAAAAGGTATCCTGCTATGTTTTAAATGAGGCCAAATTTAGTGAAGGAAACTTAGGTCTCTCATGTACAATAACAGTTACTTAGAGAAGTATCATGTAGTTTTATTTGAAAACTCAAGAATATGAGCTTAAAAATAAAATGTTTAAAATATACAATGCAAAATTTCACTTTAAAAAAATAACCTACTGCTAACTAGAATGAGATCCTTAGGGTGAAAGAATTTACAATCTGTTTCCGCAAACAAAATAGAGAAAAACAAAGAACAAGAAAAGACAATAGTTACTAAATGATAAATAATGTTGCATGCTATATTTACTCTCTAGAGATTCACTCCTCACAATCCATCAGAATCAGTGAAATCCTTATGGAAAATATGGACATTAAATAGATCCTGAATAAGATTTGACATGTGCATTCAAGAACAGTGACGACATGACAAACAATGCATAAAAAAAAGAGTTGGAGCAATTTGCATATGGAATAAGCACATGATTCAGTCAATTTGAATTTGTAACAATCTGGAATACTTTCTCATTGGATAAACTGAGGTAGATTAGTAGCTCTTTAATATATTGAACTGTTTAGCATCAAGATAGCAATAATAGCTAAACAAATTCATATTTACTTTCATTTCTTAAGTTTTCCACACTTATTTGAGGCAGAGGCTTATTTGATTTTAAAATTCATATTTAGATAAAATTCTAATTTGGGGAGCTACATTAAAAATTTCTTGAAAAAGAAAAACAAAATGGACACTCTTCTATTTTTTATTTTTAATATGATCTGTGAAAGATAAAAGGAAATGCTCACATATATGTGTCATTAGTCATGTATATATAAGCTTATAGTAACCTTATGCACATAACTGGATGTAGGTATCCTTTTAACATCTTACTAAGTCTACTGTATGTCAAGCTTTAAGCAAAATTTTTTTTTTGCCTAAATATTGTTGTTTCAAACCATCTCCACCAGTATTAATGGCTTAAGTTAATAACTATTTGATTGCATTTCATAGTTCTATTGCTCAGGGATATGGTTAGGACTTGGCTGAGCAATGTTTGTTTTACAGAAACTTGACTGAGTTATCATGCAATATCTGGCATGGACAGGCCTGGCTATGTTGTCTGAAAGTGCTTTACTCACACGTGTAAAGTCCTGCTGTGAGTGACTGGTAGAACAGATTTGTCTGAGACTACAGAATTACCTTCAGGTACCCCTGTAGCATGGAGGTTATATGGTGGCTCAGTGCCCCCGGGAAATCCAAAGTTAGAAGAAATGCAGGTAAAATGTGCAAGGCTTCTGATACCTAACCAAGAAGTCACAGATGTCACTGCTGACATATTTTACTGATCACAAAAGTTGACAGAGCAAACAAAAAAGGCGAGGAATTCCACAAGGGAGATAATATTTCCTCAGAAATTGCAAAGACAGTGAGATGGAGAGTAGTCAAGCTATTTGTGAAGAATATTTCTGATATAGAGCTGGAACTGAATACAGACATGACTGAAGAGTTGCATTACAACAAGAATAAAGCTGAGATGAAAGTATGAGGTGATCAAACTACATGGTGAATGATTAAATTTCAATATTTATTACAGTAAAAGACACAGGGCAAATAATCCCCTCAAAATATTCCTCCTCATTTGGAATACACTTATCCTATCATTCTTGCCACTTTCTCAACCAGTTCTGGAAGTCTTTCCTGAATATCTTTACAAGGCATGATCAATTAGCCTGTGAATGCTGTTGCCGAGTGCCAATCAATGGAAAGGCAGGCTCATAAAAATACTATGGTGTGTCCGCATTATTCACAGGATCTGGCTCCATGACAGTTCAGATTCTTCCTTAAAGTCAGAAGAAATATGAAAGCCAAACATTTTCAATTGGTTCAGGACGTAAAGGCAGTCGTGAAAACAAAAGTAAAGATAATAAGATGATATTGAGAACGTTGGAAAGTAGCAAGAATGATGGGATGTTTGTTGGTAGTGAAGGGAGGTGTTTGAAGGGGATTAATGGCAATATGTCTTTTTCTCTAATACTTTAAAAAAATTTAATCATTAATTGTTTCAATCATACTTTATATTTAATTAGTCTTTTGCAATAAACTCAGGAAGATAAAGTTTTATCAAATTATTTTTATTATCGGGCCGGGGATTTAGCTCAGTGATTTCGCTGCCTGCTGTGCAAGTGCAAGGACCCAAGTTCAATCCCTGGCAACAAAAACAAAAACAAAAAAAATAAAAATAAAAATTATTTTTATTATTTTATGAGATCATAAATTAATTTTATAAATATGAAGGCACACTACTGTACAGAATTTAAAATTTTGATAGACTACATACATCTAAAAATCAAAATGCTGGGCCAGGGATTTAGCTCAGTTGTTCTGCTGCCTGCTTCGCAAGTGCAAGGTCTCAAGTTCTATTCCCGGTAACAAAAACAAAAACAAACAAACAAACAAAAAAAGCAAAATGCCTACTTAGATTTTTCTAAGTCAAAATCTAAAAGGAAAGCTGCACCTTCAAGAAGAGGCTGGCCGTCCTCTACTCTACTCTGTCCTTGACACTGACCTCTGGAATGGAGGTCGGAATCTGTCCCAGAGGGCAAAATCTGCATAATAATTAGGGATGAACAGGAATTTCAAGTGGACATGTAGAGGAGACACTTGTTGAGATTTTGGGGTTTTTCATACACTACCAAAGAAGTAATAACATTTATTCAAATATCTATTATAACTTGTTTGGAAGAAAAATTAATAGTCACTTGAAAAATATGCAGTGGGCACACAGATTCACAAACAAAAATTGGAAAGGAAGCAACATAAGCAACATATCATGAGGACACACATTTTACACTTAACTTTATGTTCACTAAGGGTGACATTTAGGAATGTCATTCAATGTGTCTGAATCTTCCTTTGCAAAATAAAGTGGTTAAACTATACACAGACACACACACACATATACACACACAAAATCCATTTCTATATTCTAATTAGTTCATTTTTATGTCTTAGTATTTTATTCATTTTTCTGCATTTCTATATTTAGGAATATAGAATTTTTATGTTTAAACTTTACTGTTAAAGTTTGAATTGACAGAAAATATCACTATGATAGTTCATTCACTTAGGCCATTAATAAGCTGAATATATGAACTATAGTACATTATATGATGATTTTACAGATATAACATTCACAGATATAACATTTCATTATTAAATATATACTATATACTATATTAATGATCATTTGGTAATACAAATGATGTTTTAATAATTTATCTCCTTTCCATTTCTGGCTATTTTTAATATGATACTTCCTTCTCCAAATTAACATTCAGGGAGAGGTTTATATAGGGATGAAATATGGAAGAAAAATTACAAGGAAGAATGTCTACAATACATAGACATTTCTATTCAAAAGAAAAATAATACTTGTCAATCACTTTGAGTATATTCAGAGTAATAACTCACACTGTTTTTGAACTACAGATAATTATCTAAAGTATTACTTCAACTACTTACCAAGTTCCTGCTTAATAACTCAATTCTCTGCCACAACACAATGCACAATGTGCTGTCTTTGAAATAAGTTAGCTCTGGGGGTCAATCTTAGCCTCACAGCTCAAGAGATATGTGAGCTAGGTGAATTAACGTGCCTCTTTGACTTTGTTTTCAATCTCTCGAATCAGTGTGTGAGCAGTAATATGATAATTAATATCCGAGGATTCCATGCTACTTTGGCACCTGAAGCATTTAAAGACTGACTGCTGTCATTATAATTTCTCTGGTGATATCATAATGGAACCTATAGTATTTTATTATTACTTAATAATCTATTTAGAGAACACTAAGCTCCACTGTGTTGTGCATTTTTCATCCATAATGTGTGGGGGCCAGGGATTTAGCTCAGTGGTTCTGGCACCTGTCGTGCAAGCCCCAAGTCCTAAGTTTGATCCCCGGCACCAAAAAAAAAGAACAACATAACGTGTGTCTTGATCTGTAGATGGCTACTTGCATACTTTATTCTTTTATAACTGAGATATGAAATTAAAATTTAAGGTAAAAATACCTTCTATTTATTAACTTCTTGTTTTTCTAGTCCTTACTGTATTCATAGTATACTTACTTTGGCCTATGCAATAGTATCCACACAAATTAGGGCATTCTATAGTGACTTGTAACTTGCCACTTACAAAAATATGCATATACTCTCTGAGGAGATTTATTTATTCTTAATTTTCTCCAATTTCCAATATT
Source organism: Heterocephalus glaber (assembly GCF_000247695.1). The sequence goes on along the minus strand of NW_004624789.1, from coordinate 9,572,224 downwards.
TTTGACAACCTCAGTTATGTCAGTGAAGGTAAAACAATGTCTATAACAAAACTCAAGAATCTCATTGCTTTACTGCACTATAGGTTTACTTCTCACTTGGTTCATGTATCAAGATATTTGGCAGTAAATTGTTCATAAGCTCACTTAAGAATCTAGGCCACTCCCATTCTTATGCTTCTCTAGAGCATAAGGGTTTGGAGTCCTTTACTTGGTTTCAGCAACTATGAGGAGAAAGATGGGAAAGAGTTTGCTAGTGATATGGGACTATCAGGCCTGAAATAGATGTATATTGTTTTACTTGATAATTCAGATGTAAGTCACATAAACCACCCAACTGCAAGGTTTGTTTGAAAACTGCATCCAAATGGATGAGAAAAAGAAAGGAGGGGAATGATAAACACACAGCATTGTTTCTGACACAATACACTATCAATATATGAGATACTTTTAAAGAAGTATATACTCTTTTAATAGATGAACATGTCTATGGGAAAAATGTGCACATATTTGGAAATATAATAACACATTTTATTCAATTTTAAATTGATTTCTGACAAAATCAGTTCTTAATTTTAAAAGCAAATAAGTGCTTAGGGTTTTAAATAATCAATAAAGTATTTCCTAATTAAAAATTAGGATATTGAAAGGAAAAATGTTATTTAAATTTTATGGTTGGCAAACTATGATGGGAAAATTCTACATCAATCTGCTGAAAATATTAGATTACAAAGCTGTGATTAACAATAAGGAAGCTTAAACTAAATTAATGAATATACATGTTGACTTTCAGCTTCAGTTCACTAGAAAAATTACTTTACATTAACATATCACCAAGCCAATAATCAGCAGTCTAAAGTCTAGGTCATTGACTACTTCTACAAATATATATTTTTTAAATTTCATTATTACACAGTCTTCTGCACAATTTCTGTCCATATTATTACATGCTTAATTGAACAGAATCTCATAAACTCTTACAGAATGTGTTTTCTTAATGTTAATTTTATCATTATGTTAATGAGAGTATAATAAAATACCACTCTGATAGTAATAATGGCAGCAGAAGCCACCAATTTGTTAGCAATCATAAAATCACATCAAACACATTCATTAACAGTGGATCTAACAGTATAACATCTCTTTCTATCTCTTTTCCTGATAGACACAGAGGACTGTTACATTGTAAATTATGACAAAGAATATAATACATGCCAGGTGCCACCTTCTTTATTTGCAGATTTATAACAATAACTTTTTTTTCTATCTTCCTGGCTTCTTTATTATTATGGTCCTAGAAATGGTTTTAGAGATCCAACTACTGTTTTCACCATAACTTAGGCAAAGATATTTCATACAATGTACTCTAACATGATATAAATCTTGGCCCCATGACATCAACTAATTCCCATTTTAAATTTACTTAAAACTCTCTGTTTTATCTTTATGTACTTGCTTGGAACTGTTTTGCTTCTCCCATAACTTGGGCTGCCTATCTAGACTGAAAATATAAGAAAGTTATGTAAAAAAGCAGCCAGGTTTAAGTAATCCTTTAAATGAAAAGTCAAACCATCAATTTAAGTTTATTATTTTTAAAGTCCTAAAAATGTGATGATATCCAAATAATTTGAAATAATGAGGTGCAAAACATAAACGAATTTCTTAGCTATTTAAAAGTCTGGAATAAATGCCTTTTGAGAACATGAACCCGGGAACTGGATTTCCTTCATTTCCTGGCTCCAGCATTTGCTAGTTATGTGATTTCGGTGTGCTGTGCTACGGTGTCGGTGTCCTTCCACACAAAATGAAGACATCAAGTGATGTTTTGAGAGCCATAGTATTTCTAATAAAGCACTTGAGGAGTGCTTGGTAACACATGCAATTATTATTTTTTTCTAATACCATAACCTGAATTTTCTCAATTTAAATTTCTATAGTAATACTTACTTTACACCACTTTTGGAAATTTTTAATTTGAAGGAACCAGAAATGTGGTACTGTTAATGGTATTTCTTACATCATTATTCACATCCACAAATGTGATTTAATAATCATTGCCTACTTTGAATTTTCTTCTTGGATATATTAGCTGTATACGTTCTACTGATGTATAAGCTGTATGATTAAAATACCAGAAAGTATTTTTCACATTAAATCTTTTAGCTCATTAATTACTAAACATTTATGTTACCTTTTATAGACACAGGATTGATATGTTACATGACACAAAATATGGGCTCTAGTTTGGTACTCAGGATCTTTTAATCTGACATTGAGGAAATAAATTTTTGTCAAATTATTATATAAAGTTATATATTGAGAGTGTTATGTGATGGCTTCATAATTAAAAAAAGAACAATATGATTATTGAGATAGTCATTGAGATAGTCATACAGGTACAACTAATATTTTAACATCCACAATAATTTTTGTTTTTTAAATTTAATGCTTTCAATGCAAAATAATTTTAAAAATTGGTATATATTTTTCATTATGAAAAAAAGTCATAATAACTTTGTAATTTATTAAATTTGTTTGCTTTGACTGATAGGAAGTCAAGAACAACAATGACTGTATTATTCTGACTCTCATGTTTGGTAGTTATTTAAATTATTACTCATCTCATTTTTAAAAAGTTATATTTTTTCTTTATCTTATATATTTTAGACCTTTGTCATTGATTTATTACATATGTTATCATTTAATTTGACAAATTCTCTTCATAGAATACATGTATAACTTTAAACATCCAATAGTTACGTTTTAAGTATTGTTTTAGTTTCTAAAACTCTTATTTTTCTTTTTTTAATATCAAAATATTAATACCTTAATGAGAAAGGTGATATGTACAAAGACTGGATTTTTTCTATTCTAAGTCTTCTTAAAATTTTTATGACTGCATACATTATCAGGGAATGATTAGGAAGAAAAGCAAAAGGAAAAGTGGGCAATTAATTTTGAGTTATTTATAACATTTGTTAACAGTTAATAAAGATTTTGATTTGCCAGCTTTCCATTACAGTAACAAATGCCTGAGACAAATCAACTTGAAAAAAGAAAGGGCTAATTCTGGCATTAGAAGTTTCAGTACGTATGATCAATTGGCCCAGTATATCATGGCATCATGCCAGGAGTAGAGAAGCCCATTCACTTCATGGCCAAGTGTGAAAGAGAAGCAAAAGAATTGGCTGGGGCCCTGCCTTGGTTACTTTTCTTGCACTAGGACAAAATACCTGATACCCACAAATTAGAGGAGGAAAGGTTTATTTTGGTCACAGTTTGCAGAGGCTTCAGTACAGAGTCAGCTGGTACCAAAGAAGGGTAGCATGGCAGATGCCCACTGTGGAGGAAAAGCTGCTCACCTCTTGGTGATCACAAACCAGAGGGCATTATGATGTCACCTAAAAAAGTGGAGGAGCTACCTGAGGAGCTCCTCAAGGAAGGACCTGGGAAGGCAGATATAACCTTCTGGGTTATATCCACATCTCCTAACAGCAATCAGCTGTAATGAAACCAAAGCCAAACTGAAACCCAACAGGGAAAATATTAAATCCTGTAGCACCATGTCTTGTACCCAAGGCAAGTAGTGGTGAGATGCAAACTCCCAAGTGTTTGATGGGCCCCAGTTTCAGGGCATCACTGGTGGTAGTAGACCTCATGGTTTCTTTCTGGGCTTGGTTTGGTCAGTCCTTATGGATTTTCTCAGATATTCCATGTTCCTAGCTTCTCCAAACTTTCTGATATCTCCGTTTACTTTTGGCTTCACTCTCACAGCTTCATATACTGCTCTCTCAGGGGTACATTACCTGACCTCACAGGCCTACTTCTAAAATCTGGGTGGAAGCTTCCTTGACCCCACAACTCTTGTGTTATGCATGCCCATAAAACTTGGCTGATGTCAAGGTCTGCAGCCAAATTAAGTAGTAGCCATGCCTCCTTGAATCATGTGTGCAGCAGCCTCTAAATGCCTGGATGGCTGAGCACTATGAACCTGAGAAAACAATTCCTAAGTAGGTCATTCTCTCCAATGAGCTTTTTGAGGAGTGCTCTGAGGTTCTCTTTCCAAAGTAAAGTCTTTCACTTTTGCAACTTTGATTCTTAGAAGGGTGGGGTTTTGCTGGTTCCTGTGATGCCATCAAAGCATTCTTCCTATTTTCCTGGTCCAACTTACTTGGCTTCATTTTAGTGGTAATTGTTTTAGCAACCAAGCTCTCCTTTGTTCCAAGCTTACCAGCCCTGACTTTATAGAAGCTTCCTTTCTGGCCACAAGAAAATTTTTTCAAGTACTCAGCTTGGTTTTTTTCTCTAGCTTCTCAAACTAGATCTTTCTAAAAGCAGCAAGCAACACCTATGCCATAGCCTGAATACTGGGATGCCTTAAAATTTCTTCCACCAGATTAATTAGTCCAGTAATCTTAATCTGTCCCCCAGAAAGTCAGGACATGAGCAAAATTAGATAAATTTTCTGCCAGAGCATAACAAACATGGCCTGGAGTCCAACTGCCAATGGAATCCTTGTTCCCAACTGAAGTCCCTTGAGCTTAGTCTTCACAGTCTTCTGAGATATGAATAGAATTTTCACCAAGCTTGGCTTACAGCATTTTAGTGCTTCTCTAGCTGACATCTCCACATCTTTCCAGTCTTCTCCTAAAAGCCAGTTCCAAAGTCTTCTGCACCACATGTTTAGGTAGTGTTACAGCACTAACTTCAGTTCTCTGGTACAAAAATCTATCTTAGTCAACATTCCTTGTCACTGAGACAAAATACCTGACACTGGCAATTTAAGGAAGAGAGATTTATTTTGCCTCGTATTTCTGTCCATATCTGGCTGGCTCCAAGACAAGATAGCATGGCAGAGGGGGACAGGGGAGATTAAGCTTCTCACCTCACGATAGCCAGGAAGCAGAAAAGGGCAGAGTCACCAGGAAGGGAGATATATGCTTCCATGCCACATTCCCAGTGATCTGCCCCCTCTGGCCAGGCCCTACTTCCTAAGAGCAATCAGCTACAATGCCCTTTATCCAATAACCTTCCAAAGTCTCACCTATGATAACATGAGGTTTTAGAAGGACATCTAGATATAAATCATAACAGGTACCCTTATTCCCTTTGAGGGAACATTACCCATGTCCTAAGACTTCCTACTAGGCCCTCCATCTTTAAAGTTTTCAACACTTTCCAATAATACCAACCTGAGAACTAACTGTTTAATACATAGGCTTTTGGAATACAGTTAATAGCTGAATTACCAGCATGTTTTTTCAATACATGTGTAAATTTGAAGGCAAAAAAAAAATCTACATTCCCTATATTGTATTAAGCTTAAATCAGTTTAAATTTTTAATTAAAACTGACATTTTATTTAAGTGACTTCTCATTAGTGAAACCTTAAAATCCTGTAAGAATCATGTAAAAGAGACCAGAGCTTACCAAGGACTTTAGTTTTCAATTAAAAAAAAAAGTACTTGAATATACTGACTCCATTCTTGCACGTTTCACTGAGAATTGAAATACCCAGGTCAGCATAATTCATGACAGGTTATATTCTCCTTTTGAGTTATATTCAGTGGTTTGGAAAAATCAAAAGGCATAAGGTTGAAGGCCAAGTACTCTCAGTACTTATGAAGTCAGTAAATTTCATTACTAATCATTACCCTTGAGCATGTTTATGTACTACCATGAAATGCACACTGATTGAAAAAATACACACATGCACACATATATAACACACTTCTGATCTACTCCAAATATAGCTTTGCTATGAAAATCTCAGTGCTCAATTGTGTGTGTGAGCATAAATTTTTTACAAATGTTTTCCTCCATATATTCAGATACATAAAACAATCACTTTTTAAAACCAAATTAGAAATAACAGTATGATTTAAAGTCCATCCCTTATAATTCAGTAATTTTAATCACTCTATAATAAATTTCATATTGGGTCCTCAGTCATTTGTCTCACTCTTTATTCCTAAGATGAGGCCCCCTCAAGGAATCATGGCCTCTAGGAATCATGAGCCATCACATTAATGTTCTAAGTATTATGGTAGAAGAAAAGGACAATTAGGCAAATTCTCACAGATTAAATTCTAGACCAGCAGAAACACCATTTAGAAACTTGTTAGAAAAGCAAGTTCTCAAACCCTTCTCCAGACTTACTGAATCTGAACCTTAGGGATGACCCTGCCATTCTGTTTTTTAAGTAAGTCCTTCAAGTGCCAATTATACACAGTACAGTTTGAGACCCACTACTGTAAAGATGTATCACCAAAGATACATATGATACTTACCCTCACATTTTGTTGGCTAAAATTTAGTCACATAGCTACACATACTTGAAAAAAGGGCTAGCAAATGTATTTCTTATTTTAAATAACCACATGCCCAGCTAACATCAGTTATTTTATTAGTCTAAGAAGAGTGTAGATAACAGTAAATATTATCAGCTAGTGCCACATAATTTTGAAAAGAGAAAACATGATGTTCTAGTTGTGTTTTCTTTAAAAATCTACTTTTGTCAATAAAATGTTTTTGATTAAAAAGAAGTATTTATTGCTTTTCATGGCAGTATTTTTCTCTTACTCAACTTTTAGGTCTTATACTAATCATAGGAAAAGTGGATTCTTTTGTTCCTATTTTAAAGCTAGGAAAACCGAGACTTCTTAAAGATATCTCACAACATCATCTGTACCTGTTAAATGGAGACAGAACTAGGAATCAAGTTCCTTTACTGAAAATCCTTAACACTTTTAATTATATTGTATCAATCAGGGGATGAATTTTTAATATCAATATGATAGATTTTCTGTTTTCTTTTCCTGTCCCTCAAAATTTCTTTTTTTTGAAAAGTTTCCCCATGAAAAGTTGAAGCCTTTTAAAAAGTGAAAACTAAAATAATAGTTTATATATCAAGACAAGAACTTTACAATTATAATACTAATCAGAATGAGATACACCTGAAAATTTCTTATATTTCTTGTGTATCTTATAATCACTGAAACTTCAAAGAAATAAGATTTTAATAACTCAGAAATGTTAATAACTCATGATAAATAGCTGCCTAGCATTAATATTTCTAAACTTTGATTTGAAGTTAAACTAATGTGACAATGTAAACCTTAAGAGACAATGACAGTTGACATTAAATTGTTGCTTGTTTGTTCTTCAGTTAAAAAGTGAGAAAACAGTTATAACAGGAACTATAATGAGAACAGAATGTAATTAAAAGCTGCTGTTTAGTTTTTATATTGTGGCCAGAATATTGAATTCTATTCAAATCACCATTTTTTAAAATATTTTGGAAATATCCATTGCCAATTTTCTAATAACAGAAACTATCTGGTGGTTTATTCTACCATTTCAGAATTTTCATATAAACACAAAAACTATGTAGTATATAAATATGAAACTAAATAGAGCATAATCATTATAACGTATATTTAAAGTAAGCAGTTTTTTTCTTGTTTTTTTTTTTTTGCCGTACCAGGGATTGAATCCAGGGCCTAATGTATTTTAGGCAAGTGTTCTACCACTGAGCTATCTCCCAGCCTTTAAGCACACATTTTAGAGGACAAAATAAAAGAAACTTTGAAGACAAAATCATCTTGATGCTACACTGACGCTACATAGCTCAGTATGGACTCTTTATATTGTGACTGGCATAGATTTTCCAATGTCACAAGAGTCAGTGGCATGGAGAATGATCTGATTAAGACTTGAGCATGCCCAGAGAGTATCCCTTTGCTTTTATGAGTGCCATGTCTGAATCTGCAGTTATTGGCCAAGAAGAACCATATTTGTTTTCACAAAGTTAGCTGAGAGAGCCCCTAGATATAAAGAAGAAATATTTGCATTATCACTCATATAGGAAAATATGCTTATAAAATTAGAGGAATATAAATAGTAATTTTACAAAATGATCAGATGTTATTATTCAGGATGAATGGGATAGAAATATTCAATCACCCTAAAAAAAAGTAGGAGAAAATGATTATTTCAAATATACGGACAGAACCCAGGATGATGATAGCAGCATGTGCTATGAACTGAGAATTCATATTATACTCAAATGCTTGATGTGTATCAGTTAATCTTCACTACCTATCTTTTAAGGGTATTACTCTCTTTTGAAGTCAGGAATAGAATTATAGAAATGTATTTCTTAAAGGCTTGATTTCAAATGGTTTGGTAAAATCCATCAAAACTTTGTTTTCTTCTTCAAATGCAGAGTTGCAGCTGGGACATAGCCATAAAAATAAGAACTAGGTTTTTCAGCCCCTATTTTCATGCAGATACTTCTATTTACTGGTTATTGCCAACAAATAAAGGTAACTGTGTCACTTCTAGGTTGATGTATTTAACACGCTATGGGGTTCTTCCATGTTCTCTAACTGTATACACCGACTGGATCAGGGAGACTTTGAGGTCCCATAGGAATCTAGAGCTTTGAGATGGCAGAAAATTAGATGCTTGAATTATTTTATGTAGAATAACTGCTTTGCATTTCTGTTGGTTAGGCCATGGATATATGTGGCCAACATTGTTGCTGTTGTTTGCTACTGTATTACCCTAATACAGTCAATAAGGGGAGAAAAAGGAAATGAACCCCTTTGCCTGATTTTAAGACCCTTACATGTTTTCCTGATGTGGCTATATTGGTCAGAGTATACCTGACCAGTATTTTACTATGGTTTCTTCAATCAGGGAGATATACTACTACTTCATAGTGAAAAGAGCAGCCATAATATTAGTAACATTAAGGGAATGTCAGTAACTCATTAGGTAACGATTATAAGAAAACTAATGATAATGCTGAGTAAATTGAATCAGTGAACTTTATAGATATACTTTTGTCTTCCTAGTTTAGGAAAAAAAAGAAAATAGGGTTCAAATTTTACATTCAAAGAGGGACTCATACACATCATTTTTGCTGAGACCTAAGCTGACATCCCCAACATACTTTAGAGAAGCCATACAACTGTAGGTTAGAGTGTGCTATCCATATATGAGTGGAGGTTAAACTCTAATCTGCATTTGAGTATTACTTTGTAAATAACCTTTCATCATCATTCCTACTGGAATATTCAGTATGATACCTCACTGCCTGGCACAATGACTAACAAAATATAAGGTTCCTGTTTACATGTTTTGTTAAGTTTTGAAGACTATGTTGATATCAAGGTTTGTAATATCAAGGTTGTTTTTTTTTTCCAGAGAAAAGGTTCTATTTAGTTTTTTATTTGTACATGTTTGCCATACATAATGATCACATTCATCAAAGGGAATTTGCACCTGTATATAATATATCTTAATTTTTCTTTTTTTCCATTCTCCTCCCTATTTACAAAAGTTTTGTTTCCATTTTTTTCCTTCTGTTCTTTTTTTAAAGTCCTTTTTCCTTTCATTTCCTTCCCCCCTCCCCTCTCCCTTGTTCTTTCCATTTGAACATGTTCTTCCTACCTCCTAATATCTATCCTCCATTTTGCTCCTTATTTATCCTTTGGGTTTCTCTTAAACTAAAGGTGTTGTTTATTTATCCATCTAGTACCAGGATTCAACTCGGGACCTTGCGCTTGCAAGGCATGTGCAAGCCCCACTGAGCTAAATCCCCTGCCCTAAGGTTCTATTTATTATTTATTTTGTTTTCTTATGGTGATAAATGTGTTAAATTTTTTAAAAGTTACCAAACAAAATATATTAAAATTAAAAAGAAAAAACACACCATTCTCATAGCACCAAATTTCTTCTGCCACACAAGAAGAAGCAGATGTTCAGACTGCACACTACCCTACTAACTCAGATACTAACACAGAAAGAGACCACTTCTTATTTTCACAAGTTCAAAATTTTAACTTAAAATATCACATGTTACACTGAGACCTAACTAGATTAAGAGTCATCTTGACAGCAACAAAAATGCATACCCTACATGACTAAAATAATCATAGAGTAATAGGTAACATTCCATGACTATATAGTGGGTGCACACTAAGCAGAATAAAAGCATTCTCTAACATTAATAAGCCTTTAACATAGACATTAGCCTTCTCTTACATATGGAAAATTGAACATCAGATAGAAACAGTATATTTCTCAAGGTCAAAAAGCTATTAAATGATGACCCTAGAATCAGTTTTTTCCACTAGGGTACAGAGCCTATACTTCAAAACTTCTCAATGAACTTCATATGCGACAAAGCAAAAGCAGTTATACATAAAGAATTTTTCCACATAGTATAACTTGCTCAAGTTCTTAGGGAAATATTGGCTCTGATTAGGCCCTTTCTAAATAAGTGATGCAGCAATGCATAGAATTCTGAAGGTTTTGTTTTTTATGGTTAGTGATAATCTGATCCATAGTTAGATAGTTCTTAATATTGCTTTTAATTAATTTTGGTGGCTTCCACTGGTGCTAATCTGTAGAGGTGAAAGTGGCAAACTTCCAAGACTGGAATTTTCCACATAGTTCAGAGATTATCAAAGGAAAATCTACTTTGCAAATCACTGTATTCTCTAAAGACTGGTCAAGAATAGAAATCATATAATCCATTTTTGGGATATTGTTGGTTTGTACCTGCTGTCCAAAGTAAATGGGAAAAAAGACTAATTTCTTAATAACAGGAATTTTGTAAGATTAAATATAACAGTAACAAAGATTTTGGCAAATGGCTGCACATGCTAAATATACCACAAATGCTAGATAGTATTACACTTATTAGTGGCTCCATCTAGGAGATAAACATCTGTTTTATTTTCTACAACATATATTTTTATGTTTTGCTTGGTTCTAAATGACTTTTATAATATCTTGAACTTTATTTCCTGTGTTATCTAAAGAAAGCAATTTAAAAAATAAATCTCCAGTCCCAAAGTTTCTAGAAATTGTTTTTACTTGTGGTAATTTTGTTTAGCCAATGATTCCATTATGAATCCCAATTTCAGGTACACAATCTTTTAAATTGAGGTAATGACTCCATTACCCAAGCTTAAACACAATATTTCAGCTTTATATGCACTATATCACAGAGAACATGGCAAATAGTGTTTCCCCTGTGAAATGTAAACAAATTAAGCTTGGGTCATCTGAGATAATAAATTAGAATTTGCTTTTTAGTTACTGTATATCGCCTTTTCCCTTCTCTTTCTTGAATTTTCAAATCTCATATGTGATATAATTTATATACTTACTGAGCTGAATATATTGCACATTATAAATTGAGAGTAAAAAATGTAACAATGTCTAACCACCTTTTTTCTTTATACTGTAATGCCCTTCAGGACAAAAAAAAAAGTTGTGAATTTATAATGTGATCTACAAGTAAATGTATGAACTATATGAAGCCATAAATCACATACAAATAATCTGCTATTTCTGTTTTCTAATTTCAAAGGGTTTCACAATATTTGTTATGAAATATTCTTGTCAAAAATCTTACCAAAGAGATAAAAGGATTAGTAACATTTCAGTTTGAAGTACAAGATGTAACAAATAGCTTATTTCAACTAAATTAAGGTAAAATTCCCAATCTGTTTTGTGACATGAAGTGAATATAATAATTTTGTGACTTAAAAAGTCTCAATATATCTCTATTAGGACATAAGATATGAATAGCAATTATAATAATTAAATATAATTGCATTAAAATAATACTTAAACTATCAATTGCAGTGAATTACTCAGCAATTAAATAGAGACAATTTCAATATACTGTAATTTATATTGCTCTCTTCCTTTTTCAGGAAGTGGTGAAAATAATCTCCCTGTGTGCTTTCAATTAAATCATCTTTGAATTGGTTTTCCATCAGTTTTTGAAAGTTGATAGGGGGTAAAATTTCTGAAGCCCTGAACTCTGTAAATGAGTACATGTGATGGTTCATCAAATTCTCTGCCGAAGTCACTTTCACCTCTGTAAATTTCCAGGATGGAAGCTGGCCTTGTTTGAGGCTTGTGAATAGTAACACAAGATTTTATTTCCCTTAAATTATCATGGAGATTGGGGCCACTGATACCGAAGTCCAGAGAAGAACAGACTTAGTTTTGATTTCAATTTGTTTGATAGCTCCCTTTGAAATAATGATCAGAACTAGAAAATGACAGACATCCAAGACTATAGAATTCTCCAAATTTTGGGAAGATATCCAATTCATGAGTTTCAGATAATTGACATTTCATCATCAGAGACACCATGGAACTAAAAACATTATAGAAATGTAGGCCCTTAGATTGCTGACTCAGGTACCATTTCAATTCCTAAAAATGAAGTTATGTTATAGTTATAAATGTAAACTGTGAGACGATCACAGAACACTGTCTTATTAAAAAGTTTGATAACCACTGGTCAACTATTTTTGATATATGTAGGAATTGGAGTTTATATTTAGGCAGTTCTCACTAGCAGAGCCTTAGAGGTGGTTAAAGAATGAAATACTTCTGTATTCACTGGTAAACAACAGTATGAAATTTCCTGAGTGACCATGCTATCATACTAGCATCTGGTTTCCTTTGTCTCTGTCCTAAGAGCTGGAAAATAACCTTGGAATAAAACAAAAGTGGTAAGAACTCCACCCTTGTCCTATGGTCCATTATTTATTCAGTGTCTTATTAATTAAAAAACATTTTGAATGCTTCCCTTAGTAAGTTGCTATTCTAAACCATCAGTTAACTATTTTTTCTCAAACTTCTTCAGTGTCTATAGTGTAACATTTAATGTTTTTAGTTGGGACTCCTTTCATGGAAAATGTTAAAAATCAGACCAAGCTTTGGTAGGGTGAGTTAGTGAATAACATACAGGAATATAGACATTGAAAAGAAATGGTATGGTCTACCCATCAAAGGACAGAGAAATGAGAAAACCCAGTTGCCTCCCAAGCAGGCTAGGAGATCAAAAGCAGGAAATAATCTAGAAGAGCAGGAGGAGCAGAGAAGATTGAAGTAAAGCAGAGATAGAGGGAGTGGATACATCAAACACAAAGTTGTAGGAAATTTATGTCATCAGTTGGAGAAATGTAAGAAACAAGACTAAGAGAAGAAATGTAACATGAAAACACATGGAAACCACATAGTTGGAGTACAGGCATATTTCTCCAGAGATCAGACACCCTGAGTATCTCAGAATAGCTTTATGTATCTATAAGTAGGGACAAGAGGAGTTCTAGAAAGATGGAGTTACATTCTCACATGGATAATTCTTGCTCTGTATTTGTAAGACAAAAAAGATAAAATTAATTTCCCAACAAGTTACAGTGACTTAAATTGGAACATGGATGTTAGAATCAACTATGACTTCAATTCAAATCATGGTCTTCCATATACGAATTCAGTGATCATAATTGATTTAACATCTCTTAACATGTTTCTACAACTGAAAAATATTTGAATGGGAAATAAGGGGCATACGTATTTTTAAGTTGCTTTTTACTGGTCAGCACTCAATAAATGAAAACTATATTGATAAGAATTGTATTGAATGGTAAAGATACTCATTAACAGAGGCCCTGATACCTTGTCAGCTAAACCTCTCTGGTCTGAGGAAGAGACAAAGGTAAATGGTTACCTCTTACCATGTGAGATGAAGCTCCTGCTAAGGAAGGAGATAGTGCATTCCACTCTAAAGTCCAGACCCTTAAAATAGGTATGCATTTGCTCCACATTACCAAGGTGAAAGATAGCTTACATTTTTTCATTTTTCACTGTCTAACTCAACTGAAGATGGCTCTGAATTCTTATCTCCCTGGCTTGTGAGTCCCTTTCCATTTCTTTCTTTTTTTTTTTGTATTAAATTCTTTTATTGGTACATTGTAGGTATACAACACAATTACATTTCTCATTGGGAATTGTACCTTTACATAATGCATCTTGCTTCTTATTTTTTCCCCATTCCTAGCTTTCTATTTCTTAAGGTCATAAAGTTTCTCAGCTGTTTATGTAGTCCAAATATATTGGGAAAGGGATCAGTATCCATTACAACTGAGATTCTCATCATTCAAGTCTGATCATCATGCTAAATGTTACCAACAGAGCTTTTGTTTTTGTTTTTGACTTTTGTTAGTACACGTTTGTGGTACATAATGATTACATTCCTTGTAGGGGATAGGTACGTGTACATAACACACTTCAATTCCCTTCTTTTTCCTCCATCACTCTATTTCCTTTTATTTTTATAGTATCAGATCCATTTATCTTATAATGCCTTATAAAGTTAATTATCATACATATAGACCAAAAAAACAGACCAATAAAATCTTTGTAGTCTTTCCTAAGCAACTGAATTTCAGATGTAGTCTTCAGACATATGGCCTCTACAGAAGATTCCATACAACATCTCCCTTAAAAAGCTGTTTCAGTGCCTGAAGCAATACGGAAGGACAGATGTAACTCCAAGTACACAAGTTGTTCCACAATGCTCCTTTTTTGGTGTCAAGAACCCACATTCACCTAAACAACAGAATAACCCTTACTCTTCAATGTCATTCAGGTCATTTTCCTCCTACAAACTAGGCATTCTTCAGGCAGAAGCAATGCCCAGGCAGAACACAAGACTGCTTTGTGATGCACATATAGGAAAATAAAAAATAAGTAATTTAATACTTTCCCAAATGTATCACTGTAGAGAATGGTACAGTAGTTTAAACACTGTAAAACAGTTAAAAGTGTGATATAGCACATAAAATTATTTAATATTTGTGTTGCTTTAAATTTCTTATTTTATAAAGTCAGTAAGTTTCACAATTACTTTTTTCCACATACATATAGGTAAACTATGATTTGAAGAATCCATGCTCGGCACATATCTAAACAATAACTGGATATAAATACTGAATGAGATGATGCCTTTGTTATACTCAGAATATTTCATTTTCCCATGACCACAATATTATAGCTTGGAACATTAAGACAGTTATTAAACAATGATTGTGCAATAATCCAATAATTTACAAAGAAGATTAAAATAAGATAAAAAATAAAAGATTAAATAATAATTTAATTTATAATGGCATATAGTTTCTCAAGTGAGAATGTTCAATTTTATCACTTTCAAAGACAGCATTCCTCAATTTCTTGTATTGAGATTAGAAAAATTTATTCTAGCTAATGGAAAAGAAATAAAGTGTTTTAAGAAGTAAAAATAAAAATTAAATCAAAGCTCAGTTTTGTTCCTAAGACCTAAAATAGATAGTAAAGTATAAGGAAAAAAGAAAAATTGCATTTATATAGCAACATTTACTTATTCTATTGTATCTGAGTAATTATAATAAATTATTTTGAATAAAATTTTAAGGTCTATGAAGGAAGTATAAGTCTGTGAAATGTATGAGATTAGGCCATAAACAAGGTACTGTGATGACTAATGTGTATAAAGTATATCTCACGGAGCACTGGATACTCTTTAGTACTTCCACACAAACTTGATTTAAGGGCATGTCGGTGACTGTGTATGAACGTGATGGCCATGTGCTGTGTCACTTTATGTTTATAGCAGTATTACTTTAAGTTTGATATAAATTTGTAACTCAGATTGTCAGAGTTCCTCAATTCCATCACTAAAACTATGATTTTTCTGAGAAGAAGAGTTAAAGTTGGCAAGAAAAGAATGCATATTTCCACAGGTTTGTTAATGGAATGATGTGTACAGATTACACTAAGCTTTCATGTTACAGCCATATATGTAACTTCTATAGATTGTCTTCTGATAAAAGAAACATTTTTTTATAAAATTTTGATTAACTTGGTAGTACTAATCTAAGTACAGGAACCAGTTAAAAAGTTGTTATTAGAAGCAATTCAAAGTGAACTATTTTGAAGCTGTCCTGTGTCTTGTGATCTTTTCAGTGGTTAGCTGAGATTACTCATGGAAATTAAAATTATCTATGAAAGTATTTTTATATAATTAATCAAACCATAAAATAAATATGTTGCTAAGAGATTCTAAGACTTTCTTAACTATTATCTTTATACTCACAAGTAGCATTTGGGAAAAGGATTATCTCTAAAAACTGATGCTAGGAAAACTGAGTAGGGACATGCAAAAAAAGGAACTAAACAAAAGCATTATCTCACCTGATACAAAAATTAACTCACAATAGATTAAAACCTTAAAGACCTGAAGTGATAAAATTATTAGGAAAAAAACAAAGAAAAACTGCATGACATTGATCATTTTGATAATACCTCAAAGCACAGGCAATAAAGAAAACATAGACAAATGAGGTTATGTCAAACTAAAACATTTATGAATAGAAAAGGAAATAATCAACAGACCAAAGAGTCAATGTATGGGAGAAAATATCTGCAAATCACATGCTTGATAAGGTGTTAATATTCAGTATAAAAAGAATAAGGAACTCAGAACAAAAGAAATACAAATTAAAAAGGGAGAAATATATGAATTCACACATACTAAAAGAAAACAAACAGTGAATGGGTAGTGTAAAAAAAATTCTTTACCAGTCATCAGTCAAATATAAGAAATTATAATGTCTGACGAGGAAAACAAAGAACTACTACAGAATGTGGTAGGGATGTAAGTCAGTGGAAATATATTATGGAAAACAATATATATTATCCAGTTTTTTAATGTGAGGTGAAATCAAAATATATAATTGAGTTTTAATTTTAAAAATTATAGTAAAAGACACATGGCCATTTACCCTTCCCAAAATTGGCCCTCCCCGGCCCGCCGCTACAAACACATGTATATAATTATTCTTGTCACTTTCTGAAGCAGTTCTAGAAGTCCTCTTTCATGACTGTCTTTCAGAGGTGTGATCAAATACCTGGAAAATGTTGCTGCTGAGTGGCACTGAATGAAAGGCAGGCTTGGGAAAATGTTAACATGTGTCTGTCTGCCTTACTCACTGGATATGGCTCTGTGAGACTCCTGGCTCTTCCTCAAAGTTAGAATGAGCTTCAAAGGTAAACACATTGAATTGATTTAGGATTTCAAGGCAGCCACAACAATGCAACTAAAGACACAAAGGAAGACTTACAGAACTGCTTCAGAAAGTAAGAATAGTAAAGGAATAAGTGTGTTCTCAGCAAGAGTAAGTCTTTTGAGGAGATTAATAACAATTTGCCTTTAAACAATCAATTCAAAAGTGGGCATCTGAAATGAACAGTCATTTCTCAGACAAAGAAGTAAAAGCAGCAAATAAACATAAGAAAAAATGTTCAACATCACTGGTCATTTGAGAGATGCAGATGAAAATAACACTGAGATTCCACCTTACCCCAGAAAGAATGACTGCTATCAAGAAATCAACCAATAACAAATGTTGGCAGGGTCGTGGGGAGAAAGGAACCCTTTTCCATTGTTGGTGGGAGTGAGACTGGTGCAATCACTGTGGAAATCAATATGGAGATACCTCTAAAACTAGGATTAGAGGTCCCATTTTACCCAGCTATTCCGCTGCTGGGTATCTTCCCAAAAGAATTAGAAGAATAATACCACAGCAATATATGCGCACCCATGTTTATAGTGGCACAGTTTGTAATAGCTAAAGCTTGGAAAAAGACCAATTGCCCATCAACTGCAGACTGGATAAAAAAGATGTGGTATTTCTTTGTTTTATAAAATGGAGTACTATCAGCCATAGAGAATGAGAAATTAGAGACATTTATAGCTAAATGTATCCACATTGAGGCTATACTCTTAAGAGAAATAAATAGGACACACGTGTAAATACTGAATAGTTTCTCTGGTGTGAGAAACTAAAAGTGTAAATAAGGATCAAAATGTATAATTGATAATGTGAAATAGGAAAGAAAGGTCTAAAAGGGAAGGGGAAATGGGAGGGGTAGGGGAAAGAAAGAAGGTAAAGGAAAAACTATGAGTAAAGGAAAAAATGGAAACAAAGTCTTCGTAAATAGTGAGGGGTGGAAAGGCTGAAGGGAGGGCAGGGGAATGGGGAAAAAATAAGAACCAAGATACATCATATAAAGATACAAGTTCCCAATGATGAATGTAACTGTATTGTATACCTGAAATGTACCAATAAACTTAATGAAAACAAAACAAAACAGGAATGTGCCTTTTACTAGAAAGTTTACTGTAAAGATTCACCATATTTTGATATGCTTTTATGGATACCAATATGAATACTATTTTTAAATGAACAAAATCAAACATGCAAAAATAACATAGATGTTAAACATCACTCATGTTATAGATGTATATACTTCATGTATAAACACTATATATTCTTAAACTGACAATTTAGGAAACTATTAATTTCTCAATTTGTTTTTTTGTGGTTCAATTTGTGAAGCAACAAAAAGTCATTAGTTCTATTTCTTTAGATTCCATAAATTCTATTAGTACTACTGCACATTTTATGTATTCCTAAATTCAGTTTCATTATATAACTCTTTTAAAATATTTTCTTGAAGATTCCGCTCACAAAAAGAATTACAGAAATGTTAATTATGAAGTATGAGTAGTTTGGAAGAATTGAGTATCTTTAGGGAAGAAAAGTCACTTATTTCTAATGTAAATTTTTCTGGGAAAATAGTCTAATGATAAAAAAAAATCCATATATATATGGCTTCCCTACAGTACCACTAATGCTTTCCTCCGCCTGCCTAAACTAAGATAGACCAGCTTGAGTTAGTTATCATTTTAGTTCCAGAGGTTCTGTCCCTCATTTCCTAACCAGGTCCAGGAAGGCAAGATTATTTCAGGAATTGCGCTGTTAACACAGATATTCACTGAAAGACTGTTAGCACCTTTTAAAATGGGGCAGGTAATAGGCACTGGTTAATTAATTTTCAGGTAGTAACAAAATTAATAGGGGAGAAATAAAATTTACTATCCATTATACATATCATAAGGTAAAATGTATTTTTTTTATAATGGCAACTATTTAGCTGAAAAGAAACTTCAATATTTACTCAAGAACAGAAAACAGTTAAGTTAGAGTGGCATTGATATTTGAAAAGGTAAACATACTGTACTGCCATGAAAAGTGTGCACAGTGCTAAGAAACACTATGATAGATTGTACTACTGCGATGATAAAACATGATCCCCAGGGGTGAATGTTCAAATGAAGAACTGGGGGAAAATGCAACATATGGCATCGAAATAGTCATTTTTTTCCAACATATATGTGAGTATGAATTCTGTATTTTTAAATGAGCAAAAAATTCAAACGTGAAAGCAGATATATATGAACAGTGTATTTGTTATGTTCTGTAAATTCTTTTCTCTTTTCTATCCTGTGTAATTTAAGCCTTTCAGAATTGTTTTATTTTCCCCACTCTCTTTTGTTCTAATATTTTTATTAGTACAAGTTAGCAGTATGTGATGTTTACATTCATCTTATGAAGTGGGTACATGCACTTAACATATCTTGATTCTTTTTATTCCTCTTCTACTCCCCATTTTGCTCTCTCCATCCAGCTCTAGATACCCTTACCCCATTTCTTATTTCCTTTTTTTTGTATTTCATGTTGGCAACACAATGATTATATTCATTGAGTGTATATGGTACATGTATGTGACACATCTTAAACATTTTTATGTCACCTTCCTCATCTCCTTCACTCCATTAGTCTCGTCTCCTTCCCATTTACAAAAGACCTCTATCTTTATTGCATTTTATCTTTTTGCTTGTTACTTTATTTGCACTTTCAATTTCTCATATAAGAAACCATACAATAGTCAAGCTCCTGTTTCTGATATATTTCAATTAATATTGCATTCAAGGTGCATCTCAAATGTATCCCTTTTCATACCTGAGTAGTATTCCATTGTATACACATACCACATTTCATTCATTCAGCTGTTAATGGACATATAGACCACTTACAAGATTTAGCTATTATGAATTGTGCTACTATAAACATGAGTATGCATGTATCATTGTAATACGGTGTCTTTAATTCTTTTGGGAAGATACCTAGAAAGGAATACCTGGGTCAAATTGAATATCTATATTTTTTAGGAATTCTCATACTGATTTCTATAATGATTATACTACTTTACATTCTCACCAGTAATGTAGGAGGGTTCCTTTTTCACCTCAGACTTACCAGTATTTGTTACTATTTTATGTATTTATTAGTGTCATTTCTGGAGTAAGATGAAATTTCAGTGCTGCTTTAATTTGCATTTCTCTAATGGCCAGTGAAATGAAACATTTTTTCATGTATTTACTAGCCATTTGTACTTATTTTTCTGATAAATGTCTGTTTTTCAGGTGCCCATTTTTTGATTCCACCTAATTTTATTGAGTTTTTTTATATAGTTAGATATTACTCCTCTGTTCAAGGTATAGCTGGCAATTTTTTTCCTATGCTGTAGGTTGTCTCTTCACTCTGTCAGTTGTATCCTTTTTTCTGGTACCAGGGATCAAAGTCGGGACCTCGTGCTTGCGAGGCAGGCGGCAGAACCACTGAGCTAAGTCCCTGGCCCAGTTGTATTCTTTTGCTGTGCAGAAGTTTTTCATTTTATGTAGTCACATTTGTTGATACATGCTGTTATTTCTTGGGCACTTTTTGTTCTTTCCAGAAAGTCATTGCCTGTACTTATGACTTCAAGCGTTTTACTTATTTTAGCTTCAAGTAGGTTAAGTATTTCTGTTTTCATATTTAGACCTTTTATATATTTTATTTTAGCTTAATATATGGTGAGAGATATGGATCTAGCCTCAATCTTCTACATAGAGATAGCCAGTTTTCCAGAACCATCTGCTAAAGAAGCTATCTTTCCTCCAGTGTATGTTTTTGGCCCCTTTGTCAAAGATGAAGTGGCTGAATGGGGCTGTGATTGTTTCTGAATCTTCTGTAGTGTTCCATTATTTTGCATGTGGGTTTTTGTGCCAGTACTGTGCACTTTTTCATTTTAGTTTTGAAACATAACTTGAAATCTAGGATTGTGTGCTTCTTGGTCTTATTGCCCAGGATTGGTATGCTATTATGAATCTCTTCTGGTTCTGTATGAATTTTAGGATTGCTTTCTCTAGTTCCGTGAGAAATACTATTGATATTTTGAATGTGATTATGTTTATTTTATATATCAATTTTGAAAGTATGGCCATTTTGAAAATGTTGGTTCTGCCTATCCAGGAAGAAGAGACATCTTTCAATTTTCTAATTTCTTCTTCCATCTCCTTTTTTAGAGTACTGTAGATTTTGTTGTAGAGGTCTCTCACTTCTTTGGTTAGATTAATTCTTAATTAGTGTATTTAATTTTTCTTGATGCTTTTGTTGTAGTGGACCACAATATTGATTATATTCAAAGCAGGCTGTAAGCAGTGCAGGCTGTGAAGAGTTAGCCCCACAATTGGCTTGTTTTGTGAAGGAATTCTGGGCTGAAGCCTACATGCTAAAATCAGAGTAACTCTCACTCAAATTTCGTTCCAACAACTAAAACCTTCTTAACTAGAAGGACAGTGTTTTAATTACAACCATATATTTTGTCTATTCTGTTCCTAATTAGAGAATGCTTTGTCTTGTCCTTTAGAAGCCTTGCTTGCATTAGTTTCCGCAGAAACCACACAACTGTGTATCTTCTCACATAGTCCTGCCCTTGGACATAGCTTGCCTTTACCTTTACCCTAATTGATTACTAATAAAAATCAATGCCTGGGATGGACCAGGGCCTTTGCTAAAGCAGCACTGGCCATCCTGTCTTCCCACTTTCTGTGTCTCTTAGTTTTGTCTTTTAGGTTTTTCTCTCAGACTTGTGCCATACATTGAACAGGAAACTGGAGCATACTGCAGAGGTTTCTGGTAACATTTCAGGGGTTTCCAGTATTTTGTGAATAGTTTTGTTCACCCTATTCCTTTTGCAGTAAGTTCACTATTGATATATAAGAATACCATTGATTTTAGTGGATTTAATAATCCTGAGTCTTTGGTGGATTTTTAATGGTCTTTTATGTAGCGCATCAAGTCATCTGCAAATACTGATTACTGTAATTCGACTTCTTTCTTTCCTTCATGTATCTCTTTGTCTTGCCTGATTGCTCTGGCTAATGTTTCAAGTACTACATTGAATTGGAATGGTGATAGTGGACATCCTTGTCTTGTTCCTGATTTAAGAAGAAAAGCTTTCCATTTTTCACATTTAATATGATGTTGGCCATTGGTTTTTCATAAACATCTATTATCAGACTGAAGTAATGTCCTGAAGTAATCTATTTTCTTCGAGATGCTTATCATGGATGGCTTTTGGATTTTGTCAAAAGGTTTTTTGTTTTTTTTAATCTGTTGATATGATCATGTCTTTTTTTCTTTCCTTGTTTCTGTTTATGTGGTGCATTGTATTTATTGATTTTTGATTATTTTGGAGTGTGCCATTAAATTTCCAGGTGTTAAAAAGTTTGCAAGTGTTTATAAATTTTCAGGTTTTTTAAAAATTGATTTACAGCTTCAATATACAATAGTTTCATATTATACAGAGAGTGAGTTTTAGTCTTTTGTGTTTTGTTTAAGTAGTATTTGTGGACTAGTATGTGGTCTGTTCTGAAGAAAGTTCTACATGGTGCTGAGGAGAATGTGTATTTTGTTGAAGTAGGGTAGGAATGCAGATCAAATAGTTCAGGAAGAGAATATATATGCAAGTCCAGTATAACTGCTATGCCTAAGCTTCCACACAGCTCCTTTCTTGCTTTAGTTCCCTTTTGCCAGCAGCCACACCAACTCCCATCTCTCTGTAGGCTGTTTACCACCCTTTGGTGAAGTGGAGAGGCATATCTTTGTGTTCGCTTCCTTAAGGCAGGCTGTGCTTTAGTGTGGTTAACTATAGCCTTTGTCCTCTGCCCTGTGATTCAAGTTACAACCTCAATTAATTTGAAAGGTGCTGGATGTAAAATAATTTCCTTGGAACCCAGTGCTCCTTCACCTTCCACCAATGTGCTATGGTTCCTGCTTCCCAGTATTCTGAAAGAACCTTCATGTTCTAGCTTCATAGATTTTTACCATTAGTTTACTGCTAGAATTCCCTTCCCCAGGAAGTTCAGTCTTTCTCTTTACACCCAAATCCCAAGCTGACCCTGTATCATGCATTCTCCTTCCTAGTCAACAGAACCTGACTGGGTCTCTGGGCTAGGTTTAGGGTCCCCCCACTATGATATTTGTCACTCTTCAGGACTTCCTGATAACTCAGTTTCTTTCTGGTCTTTGTGGAAACAATAAGGAAGTGCTCATTCTGGACCAACTATTCAGTCCCACTCCCTCCCCTCTGACTCTAGGGATGTGATCTATGAGTCTCTGCTAGTGGACTCAGTGGGCAGTACTCACCAGCTTTAGCCTCTCTCTGCCTAGAGTGTGGGGAGCTTCTACCTGTAGTGAGCTCTAGGGAGGATGCTGCAGGAATGCAGCCTTCCAGGGTTTGGGGTTGATGATGGGGCTAAGGGGTCCATATACACAGAATCTCTTCTAGGACTCTGGCCGTGGCAGTACTACTTCCTTCTCTTGGGAATTTGGGATGCTGTCACGATGGCTACTCTCAGAAGGAAGTTGGGGACAGCCATGGTGGCACCACTTCCCTTTTTCAATGATCCACATATTTGGCTTGATCTACATGTATCATTTTCCCAATTAATTTTTCCTTTCACAGTGTGTTGTCCCCATTCAAGAGTACACCGATATTTTCAGTGAATCTTCCTTGCGCATCTCCAACATGACACTTCTTTTAGTCAGCCATGTTGGGCCCCTCCCAATATTAACTAACAAAATCCACAATTTTCCCTGAAGCTTCAGGCTGTCTTAATTACTGGTGAAAGATACATCAGAAAATCAGACACTATTCTACATTATAACACTCATTCTCATATTGTGATATGTTGAATAGGTTTAAAAAATGTGGCATTTATACACAATGGAGTACTATTTTGCCATAAAAAGTATAACCTTAAGTCATTTTTAGGAGAATGGATGCACCTTAGGACCGTAATATTAAATGAAGTAACTCAGACACACAAGCTTGACTATCATCTGGTTTCTCTTATATGAAAAACTTCTCGCATTCTCTATCTATGGCACATAATAGGAAAAAGAAAGCAATCCAGTGCAGACAATGTATTTTAAAATGTAACCTGTCTTAGTATGATTGTCTTACATGCTTACATGTTTTATATGTTCTTTGACCTAGTAATCTGATTTTCAATCTGTATACATATGACAATAATTTCATATGGTATTTTAAGATAAATAAATGAATCTGATGCTGGAAAAGTAAAAGGGGGTGGGGGAGGGGTGAAAAATGAATTAAAATGTGTTATCTTCATGTACCAATCTCCTGCAGTGAATACGATCATTATGTATTGCAAACATGTACTAATAATTGTAAAAAGCAATATTAGGGCCGGGAATTTAGCTCAGTGGTTCCTCTGCCTGCCTCGAAGGCACAAGGACCCAAGTTCGATCCCTGGTACCCAAAAAAAAACCCCAACCCCTGCAAAAAATACACCAAATAAGCAATATTAAAGAAAGAAAATAATAATGTATCATCTTTATAAAATAAAATTGAAACTATCCAGGTGGATATATTGTAACATCCTTTCTTTCTCATTTTATCATCCTAAACTGAAAAAAAACACTAAGATTCTTTTTAGTATCCTTCAGGAAACGGTCTGTACACTTACAAGCATCTTTCTGAAACAGTATTGCTATTTATAACCATTTTATGATTAAGCACACTTGTTTCTTCCATAGAAATAAAACTTTTATTTTAAAACAAAATGTGCACAAGTTTTTAAAAACGTAAATTAGTATTTCACTGTTCAGTTTGTTTAAATTGATTTCTAGAGAAATCATCTCTTCAACATACTTATTGGTCATCTATATTTTTTCTTCATGAATTACCTCTGTGTCTATTTATTCATTTATTCATTCCCAACTGAAGCTTTTCATTAGTTTGTGGGAAATACATGCTATGGTGAAGAATACTATGCATACATGCATTTGAAACTTGGATCTTTTTTGCATTTAGTTACAATATACTATGTTGTATTTTATTGTGCCCGTCTCCCTCTTGATGGATTCTTTCTCTCTCTTTCTTTCTTTCTTTCTTTCTTTCATTTCTCCCTTCTCCTCCCCTTCCCTTTCCTTTTCTTCTTCCTTCTTTGCTTCCCTTCTTCCTTCCTTTATACTTTTTTATTTCTCTTTATCTATTGCAAGTAGAAAATCAATGCACTTATACTGGTATACATGTCTACTTATTTGAATTAATATGTAGAATATGAATAAAATGGGAACTAGTATGCTCCAATAGGCACATGCATTTCAGATTTTTATACATATTTCCAGTTTTGATTTTAAAAACTTGATAGCAACTTTTATTCTTACTAGCAATATAGCATAGTGCTTATTTGTCTATACCCTAAATAACCTTGGATTCTACAGTATGAAATATTCTGTTCTTAGAGGATCTTTTTATTCTAAAATGATAGCTTGATTACCAATGTTTTAATTTTTAAACATATGAGTAATATTTATATCAAGATATTTTATGTATATATATTTTACTTATATATATTTTTTATTTATATATATTTTATTTACCTTTTTCTGCTGTTAATTCAATCAAATATTCTTAAAATTTTCATTTGAATAATGAATCCAATACTGTCATCAGATAGGACTTTATACATAAGAAAACTCCAAAACTTTTCTTGTTTTGCACCATTAAGAAACAGATAAATGTAGTTACTGGATCAAAAAATAATAGAAAACAATACAGCAGAAGGTTTAACATCTAGAAATTATTCTTTGCATGTCACAACTCACAGCACTGTTCTTTGAAATCTCATCTAAATGTCTCAATTCAAATGAAACTTCCAAGTACTATTCAATAATTGGAAACAAAGGAAACAAAGGAAACATTGGAAACATTCTCACATACATCTCCATAATGGACTAGAGAGTACAGTTGGAATTTGGCTTTTCTTGGCTTTAGATAAAAGACCTTTTGTTCCTATTTCTTCTGTATTTTTATCTTGAATGGATTTTGGATTTTGTGAAACACTTTTTTCTCCATCTAGTGAAATGATCATGTGATTTTTGTCTTTCTGCTTATGTGGTATATGTATATTACATTTATTCATTTGCATATGTTGAACCATCCCTGCATCCCTGGAAAAAATCCTACTCGGTCATGATGTATGATTTTTTTTTATGATTTTATGCATTCTGTGTGCCAGTATCTTATTGAGGATTTTTGCATATGTTCTTTAAAGAGATTGGCCTGTAGCTCTATTTTTTGGTTGGGTCTTAAGATTGCTTTTAAAATTTTACTGATTTCCAACATAATAACAAAAATTAATAGATAAAACATTTCATCCAAGTACAGTGTTGTATACATGTATGTAATTTAATCAACATTCATTTTGTGAAAAAAATCTCTCAAGTTTCTTTTCAGGAGTAGAAGATGATATTGTCTTTCTTGGCTCCTGGCCTTAGACTATATTTATTCCTTGTTTCTGATCTAATACACTGAACATATTAAGTGGAATAAGAAGTGTGAACAATTTAATTGTTTTCCTTCCTTGTATTCTTGAGTCTCCCTCTAGCAGAGCTTGCCTTCATGCAAATTATTCTAATGCTTAAAAATCCCTAATAGAGTGGATGAGATCTCTGGGTCAGCTATGATTCAAGAAAATAATTACCTCATAATTGTCTTTGAAATTCTTTATTCAACAGTCATTTTAACTGTTGAGACCAAAAAGTGTGTGGGGGAGTCAACTTTCAAAAGAAATCTGATTTTGGAAAAATTAGAAGAATAATTATAATACTCTCATAAATAAATTCTTTTCTTGTCAAGATGTTGACGAAAAAATGGAGTCAGGCAAAGGTATGAGTTTGAAGGAAGATGTACACCTTGGGTGCCAAGAATTTCCTGTTCTCTTTAATAAAAGAGAAAAAAGGTAAGCAATCTCAAGATGTATATAGCATGAATGAACAGTGTCTTTTTTATTTAAATCTAAATCATGTGTAGAGTACTATATGTAAAAGAGAAAGCAGTCTCTCCTCATAAAAAAGATAACAGAAGGGAGGATAAATAGAAGACAGCAAATGGCTCTACTATGCTGCAAGCATTTAGAGGTTTTGATGTTGAACCTAATCGGAAGCCTGGAGGGGAAGATCCACATGCTGGTAGCAAAATATACCTCTCAGCAGGCTCTTGAACCTCGGAAAAATGCATAGTTAATTTAAGAGCTGATTTGTACCATGCCTATTGGGAAAATCTAAGGTTAGATTAAAAAGAGTTTGATAAAAGTTGACATTCAGGCAACAAGTTACCATAAGTAGTAGGCAAATTATATTTTTTGGAATATTTTTCAACACTGCCTACAGATATTTATATTAAAAAAAATCAGTGATTTACAAATGACTGTTTTCACTATTCTAAGCCATGATAATAAACTGTTTAAATTGTTCCAGTCAGTTATTATTATCTAAAAAATGATTCTCAATTGGTTTCTTTCCCTGTGTTACTTTCACAGGGCTCTTTGGACAATATGCCACAGCCTAGATGGCTTAAATAACACAGTTTTATTGTCTCCCAGTTCTGGAAATAAAAAGTCAAAAAACATGGTGTTGGTTCCCTCTAACAGCTGTAAGGAAGAATTTGTTCCATGGCTCATTTCTAATTTGTTTGCCTTTGGATGGTGTTATTCTTGGGTCTTCACACTGTCTTCCTCTGTGTATCTGCCTCTGTGTCCAAACTTCTTTTGAAGAGTATCAGTTATACTAGATTAGGTTCAGATGTAATGATCTCATTTTTAATCTGATCATTTGGAAAGACAATTTCTAAACAGTATCATATGCACAAGTACTGGAAATTAAGACTTCACAATCTTTGTGGGGAGGATAATTCCACTCATAACAGTCCCCAACTGTTGCATAAAAAAGACACACTCCTATGAATAACATTGCTTACTTCAATTATCTTTTTCACAGGAGTGGAGAATTATAGGCAGTGAAAAGATCAGCAGATATTGGTGGATATGTGAAGTTTGGAAACAATGGTCTAAGTTATAAACTACGGTACTGGCAGGGGAACTCTCCCTAACCTTTTTGGGAATCCCTGAGAAACAGAGTATCTACTGTCATTTTTTTGTGGGAGATGCCTCAAATAATGATGGGTACTTTGGGGGAAAATAATAATTATAATAAGTGTATAAAAGTCTAGATTACAAATGCAAATTATATAATTTGATAGCAAATGCTTCCTAGCATTTTGAGATTTGGTTAAATCATACACAATTTATTTTCTTCATTAATTAATTCTATTATTAATCAGATAATTTTGAGATCATATTCAGGAAACTAGGCACTGACACAGCAAATGGGCACACAAAGAAAAATTGATTATCCTCTTCCCCCTCAAAAAAAACTGTACATTAGGTGCTTGAGTCCTCCTAGAATAATTTTACAACAAACACAGGGAAATTTGAGCGATAGCTCTTGATTACTTTGTACTTTAGCATATATACAAGATACTACAGGAATGCCCCAAACACTCCCATACACAGCTACAAATTATTCACAAAATTTAAAAATTGGGTAAAAATGCTACATAATTCAAAATCTCTACCATATTAATATTCTCCAAGAAACAGTCACTGACACCATACTGATTATATATTATGCCTCTTCTTCACCCACACAGGAATATGTGAGTGATGTTACAGAGACAAAGTTGGCATTTCAGTACACCTAAACTTTAATAACATTGTAAATATTACATTTAGTGTGCCTTATAACAGATGTGGATAAAGCAGCAAACAGTGTCATGCTGAGCTTCTCTGGCTCAGACATTACAAGCAGTATCAGTAGCTCACGGGGACTTCCATCACAACTTCCCACTGTTAGGAAAACACTTTGTGATTTAATGCAGTGGTGGCAACCTATAGGCACATGTGCCACATAAGGCTCTTTGCATTGCTGAAAGCTCTAAGGTTCACCATTACTGTTTTAATGAATTTAGCCAAGTACATGATAGAATACAGCTGTTGTTTTATTTTGCTTATTCATTAACTAAGCAATATTTATGCAATGCTCTCAATGTATCAGGTACTCAGTACTTGGCACCCTGGAATCATATTTTAGGGATACAA
Source organism: Heterocephalus glaber (assembly GCF_000247695.1). The sequence continues at coordinate 9,543,165 of NW_004624789.1, read as the reverse complement.
ACAATAAACAAATATGCAAGTAGGTGAGAAAGAAAATCTTGGTTAATAAGAGCTCTGAAGACAACCAAAAGGTACAAAGAAAAGACAGCAAATGAAGTAGAAGGGAAGCTCCTTCAGCTCAGAGAATCCAGACAGCTCTTCCTAGCAAGTCATGCCACATCTCTGGCAGAGCAGTCCAGGAAAAGAAAACTCCAAGAGCAGATCATGTCGCATGATGGTGGAGAAGTTGGCCCAGGTCACAGAAATATCTGTTATTATTTTATATAAAAGGGTATTTCTCGTGGACACTTTCCTCTTCATTTTCCCTTTTAATTATATATTGAATTGTAAGATTTAACAACCACAAAGCATAGCCCCATTAGTAACTGTTTTAAGTGTTCAAACTCTAAGAATGAACAATTAAAAAGCTCTACTTTTGATACTGCATTTAATTCAAAATTCACACCTTTTTTTTTCTTCTAGAAAGACTATTGTGTTTACAGCTGTTAAATTCTGTATCATTAGTCTGCCGAATAAATGCTGCTTGGCTAGGAAATCATGCAATGGAATTATTTCCTAATGAAAAACTAGAACTGTTCTTAAGCAATGTAGTAAAACTCCTAGAAGTAAATTTATCCTAACTTTTGAAAAGGCTCTGGGCTAGAGATGTAGGTAAGAGGTACAGTGCTTGCCAGGCAGATAAGAGCCTTGAGTTTGATTGCTAGTACAGCATGACAAACAGAAAATCTCTTATTTCTTCTGACTTTTAATGACTCATCAAAATAATTACATGAAGTGTGTGTGTGTGTGTGTGTGTGTGTGTGTGTGTCTTTTAGTCAGTTTTGGCTGCTCTAATAAAGTACCATAGATGGGAGAAGTGTAAGCAACAGAAGTGATCAACTTCTGGAAACTGAAGTGTGAGATCAGGGTTCTAGTATTATTAGGTTCTGGCAAAGGTCATTTCTGGGTTTCAGGCTAAGGAAATCTTATGTTCACATTTGGTGGAAAGAGGGTGAGAAAGCTCTCTGGTAACCTTAGTTAAGAACACTGACCACATCATGAGGGTTCTGCCTTCATGACCTCATTGTATATCAAAGTTCCACCTATATAATAGCATTACACTGGGGTTACGCCTGCAATCCAAAAGTTTGGTAGGATATAAATATTCAGTCTATTGCACATTGGTGCATGTGCACATATATGTACACATTCATGAAAATATTGATTCCTGTAAATATTGGTCCCTTTATTTTGAGATGAATAGTTTTTACATGTAAGACATTTAAAATAAGAATATACGTATTACTTTTCTAGGGGCTTCTGGTACAGGAATTTATTCATCTTTAACTTACTAGCTTTTATTCTTAAGGTTGTAGGTTGAATCTTTACCTGTCTTCTATAAGCTTTAATTAGCATGGTCTTACTCCCAGATCTCTCTTAGTTTCCATCTCTTTATCTCCATAATTACCACATTATGCTTTTAATGCTGCTTCTTGTCTCACCAAAGGTGATGCCCAAATTTCCTTACACCCTAAATCCCTGTGCTCATAGTATGGATCTTGTCCCAGCCCTTACTGTACTTTTCTCTTCAGGTTTTCAATTTCTTTGTTTCACAGGCTTTTTTTCCCCATTGGCTTATAAAAATATCGAACACAATTTTGTAATGCAGAAAACAAAATACCGTTACTCTACTTTATAGTATGGTACCTCAGTTCACAAACTTAATTCTTTCCATGTTTCTGGTTGCAAAACAAATTGGATGAGAACTGAATCGAATTTTCCCATAAAGTCAACATTGAACCTGACGACTGAATTTGATTCACTTCTCATCCAATTCTGTTTGTGACCAGAATCATGGAAAGAATTAAGTTCACAAACTGAAGCACTACTGTAATAGTCTATTAAGCAAGTGCCATTTATTGCCTTCTCCTTGACACATTTCAGTAACCAGTCTTCTTGCTTTCCACAACCCATTCCCATTGTTAGAGAAATGGTTTCCTCAAATATTAACTTAACAAGCACAAGTTGTTGTTAGTAAGTTATTCACAGTCTTCATTCTACTTCACCTCTCTGCTTCTTAAAAATCTCTGCTCTCATAATGCTACATACTATTCCATTTTGGTTTGCTTATGCTCCTGGCCTTGAACTTTCACATGTTTTTACTTTGGTCTCCCTTTTGTCTTCCACCACTGATATATTTTCTTCAGCATCTATTTTTCTTCATGCATGATTTCAGCCATGTTTACTAGTCCAATGATTACCTCAGTTCTACTGATTTCCAACTTTATACCTTGACTAGATATCTTTTTCACCATCATATCTTAATGATCATCTTTCATTTATCAGTTATAATTTTATCTGTATTTTGAAATGAAAATGCATAAGATGGAAAACAATTTTCCACCTGAATCTGAACACCTGTAGCCATTTTACCTTTGTATTCCAGATGCAATATAATGTCACCTACTGCAAAGTAAACAGTTAATATTAGAGCAAATTTAATATTCAAGTGATTATACGATGTAAATTTATGTTGCAAAGTAAGGTATTTAGATTTTTGCCTAAGTCTCTGGTATTCAGAATACACTAAATAAAAAACACATTTGAAATTTTCTTTATTTCATAAAAGTAATTAAAGAAAAACTTAGGATTCCAAAATGAAAGATGTAACATGAAAAGGAAAACTGATTTGAGTCTGGAAGACTGTAACATGTTAAACATCATTCTGAGAGATCTCAGTATATAAAATAAAAACAACGTCCCCTGTTGACCTGTCAAGTTGTTAATCTTAGTCTCTGCCTTTGTATTTGATCAGCCCTTTCGGAGTAACATGATGATTCTTTTCCTTGACATGTCTTTCCTGGCTAAGTCCTGTCTGTTATCACAATAGTCTGTGTATGTGTGGGAAAAATTCAGACATATAAAAATCTTAACTTTTGAATTAGCTTCATTAAAACGAAAAATTAAAAGATGTAAGAGAAGCGACTAATCTATATTCTGAAACTTCTATAGTCTTTTTATTAACTGTTATATATTTATTGTGCTGAGAAAACCTCCAGGTAGCTTGCTGAAAAATGTAGCCACAGACATCTGTTTTGATCAAATAAACTTTGCTTCTCAAGTCTTATCAGCAGCAACTCATTCCATGTGGAGCTAGTATGTCTCTTTAGGACTCAAATGGAAATATTTTATGAAACTTTTCTATTCCTTAATGTTCCTAAGACTTTAAATTCCAGGATATATATGGTTATTTTATAACTAAAGTCAACAGTGTATATGAGTTTCAGATACTAAAATATATAAATAGTTCATTTAATTCATACGTTGCGCCATCCCTACATCTAGCTTTTGGTGAAAAAACTGCAGTTTTGGGATTGTTTGAAAATGTTCTCTATTTCTTCTGTGTAGGTTCTGTAAGGGAGAACTTATTGGTAAAACAGATGTTCCTGAGAAAAGAGACACTTTCAGGTACTCCCAGGGCCTATGCTAGATGGAGCAGTGCTCTTGATTAAATACAAATTACAAGAAATTAACTGGAGATATAAATACAATAGATGTACTCCTCCTTGAAATTATTAGAACTGTAAATCTCCAAAAGTGACTTTATTCATTCAACAAATATTTATTGAAGATCTACTATGAACTTTTATAATCTCTGATATGACAGTAATACTAATATAGAAAAGGAGTACTAGTAAGAGTGGATTTAAAGGACTTTTTAGAGATGTTAATCATCAGCCATTAGATAATCATTTTATGGTTGTGAACATCCGGGTTCCATATCCATTATTATTTATATATGACTTTTTAGAAAATAATGTTTTTTTAAAGATTTATTTTAAAAGTATGTTTCATAGTTATTAAAATAAATATAATTTCTGAATAGTTTCGACAGCAGCCATACAAAATTAAAATGAAATGAAATATAAAAAGTTGGACCATATATGACATAAACTCATTTAATGTGTCATCAACAGGGTACTTATATCACATTTTGGGAAATGCTGTCTTGGGAAGTATTTGTGATATGTAATAATGCCTTGAATGAGTTCATTTTCTCAATGTAAACTTTTAGAGACTAAAAATCTTGGTATCAAAAATCAAGTCATAATTTTTAAATTGACTTCCCCTAAATTAATGGATACTCATTAAGTTGAATTTCATATTAAAAATGGCATAAATCTCTTGAGATCTACCCTTCAATTTTCTTTAAAGAGTAAGTGAATCCTACATTCAGAGATTATTTTATTTTTAACTCAAAAGCACCTAAGTTTTTATCTAAACAAAAATTGTGTATTCTGAAGAAAGACCTTGCCTTGATTTGGTAACATGCATATTTCATGGGCTCTACTTTGAACATTTAACTAAGAGATTTGATGTGATTACTTCAGCAACAATTCAATTTGAAATGTCAACTATGTTCAGCATTTAGAAATTAATAGCTAAATCCCTTTAAAGATCAGGGAAATTTTGTTCTGGCTTAGAATAATTTTATAGCTTATGAATCTCCTTGAGCATTGTTTGCATATTTTAAACTATTCTGAATAATTTAGTCTCTGTAAAGGCCATTTCTTCAAAGAATTTTGACAGTCACAGTTCAAGTTATTAATTCTCATATTAGTATAGTATTTTCTACTGGCAGCAAATTTTTTAAAACTCAAATATACTTTACCTAAACTGTGAGTGTATACATTTTGAATACATTAGAGTACACAAATGCAAAAGAAAATTGAAAGTTTAGTCATCTTTTTCTTTTTTCCTTCCCTTGTCTTTGCTTTCTGGGAAGCCAACAGTTAGTGAAGAAGGGATTCTGAAGCAGCAGCCATGGAGAAGAAAATGTGGCTGGAAACAGCAATCTGTCTGGTGCCAAAGTTTCCTTCAGAGGCAGAGATTTTATAGAGATTATTGAGAATAAGGGCAAAAGTCACATACATAATTTTCTTTTCTTTCCTATTCCCTGTCTAATTTTGGCTCTTCCCTGGCATTACTGTATAAATGACTTCCAGAGAGTAGATATCCAAAGTATGGTCTCATTTCTTCTCTTTTTTTCATTTCCCTGTAGTTTCCCCTGCTTTCTTTTCCAATTCCTCCCAAACATAAACACACACTGGGGAGTTTTATTTCCATTACTAGCTGCATGTATATGTATTCTGAGCATGCTTTCCAGTTCTAACAATAACAGCTGATCTCTGAGGTCTCTGAGGTAAAACAACAGAGGAAAGCTTTGGACTCAAAGTGCAGATTTTTTTTCTTTTGTTCTTGCATTCTTGGATATTAAAATTTACTATGCATAATGTATCACCTTTGCCACTTCATTCTTGCTCTTTTTCTCACTATCTAACTCTGTTTCAACTACATTCTAACCTTAGTTCTGGAATACAAAGGGAAATTACACAGTTCCCAGTCCTATCCAAGTCCTGCTCCACATCTTATTCCTATCTTCACTTGTCATGGAGCCTACAATATCACATCCAATTCCTGTTGCCTCATTTCTTGTTTGGATCCTATATAAGAAAATCTTTAGCTGTTTCTTCGTCTCATTTTCTAATATTTGTTTTCAAGGATTTTCAAGTTTTCCCTCTACCAAAGGCACCAATAGGAAGGCTTCAATAATTCACCCAAGCTACCATTGTTGGCTTCTCTATTCCAGGGCTTCTATTAGGTTTAATCTCTAGGATTTAGGGCTGAATATTAGCTGACATTCTTTGGTAATTAATTATGGTATTAATTAACTAATCATTTTGAATACATGATCCTCTGTTAAGAGAAACTGTATTAATTGGCCTTTTGTGACTTGATATCTGTGTTATCCAAATGACTTATTAATTAGATTTTAAAATTGTAGTGGGGCAGCATAATGTTAATTAAATATGAGTTTGTATAATAAGTCTATATGAAGAATTGATGAAATTATATTCCACATCTATATATTCTGCAATATATTATTTTCTTTAAATTAAAGCCATATAATATAATAAACTCTTAATTCCAATGTAACTAAGAATGCCATACTGGTTACCAAACCACAATTTTCTTCTCTATAACAGGAGGATAACATCTAGCAGAGATTAAATGATACAATCAACATACTGGATCTTGCAGGAAATATATAATAATGAAATATAATGTGTGTTATATTTATCATATCCTAAAATGATTATCTTCCCTAAGAGTCAGGCTTGCCCTAAGGGGATATGAGGTTTGCTTTCCAAAAAAAGCATTTAGAAAGCAAGAGAAGAAATGTGTGCTCCTGTGAGACAGCTGGCTTTGTTTTCCATATGCTGTTATTACATAGTCAAGTCATCTAAAAAGAAAAAAAATGATTCTCAGATATTAGGTTCAATGATTCTGAAAATAAGACACTAGGAGGTGCATACTTGCTTTCCTTTCTTCTAAAATGCCTCTCCTTGCTCCTACAGCCATGAAAACAATAGTTTTTATTTCCTGCTTGTTTTGCTTTTGTATATTTTACTTAACAGTTTTCTTTCTCCTTATCTCTTGCTCTTAGTTTTTGATTTAAAGTCTTCATTGTTCAGGCAGAGATAATCCACTTCTCAACTCCCACTGCCATGGTTATTGAATAAAATACAGAAACTCTGGAGGTTAGCTTTCAGTTGATATCAGAAAGACATTATTCCCTCCAGCATTATTCTGTGTCTGTTGTGTTTCTGAGAAATTGCTTCTCATACAAAAACATAAAAATATTCTTACTGGCATGTCACTAAGAAGACTTGCTCAAGCAGCTCTACTACAGCACTATTTAAAACAGTAGAATTTATTCACAGATCTTTAAATGATATTTAAAAATTCAGTTGCTTCCTAAAAACCATTAAAGAAAAATCTCTTATTATTTGTTTGGCTTTTTATATAAAAGAAGTTAAGCTATGGGCCGGGATGTTAGCTCAGTGGTTCTGCTACCTGCCTCAAAAGCACAAGGACCCAAGTTTGATCCCCAGTACCAAAAAAAAAAAAAAAAAAAAAAAAAAAAGTTAAGCTAGTGATTAAAATTATTTCTTTATTATCTAAATACCTATATTAAAATAATGATAAAAGATCTTGGTACAAAACTTTCTATTGTTTGATTATACTAGAGAGTTTATTTTCTAAGTAAAAAGCACAGGTGAGTTTTATGTGTGTGTTCATACATATTGTATATAAGAGCGCACAGTCATGTGCTATACATGTAGATACGCATAGCAATATGTTTAAGAATACAGAATACTGAATGTGAGAATGGCATAAACCAATTGCTACTTCTTTCCCTGCAATACAATCAAACACTATAAATTATTATATTTTTTCAGGATTAAAAATATGATGAAAATATTGGTTAAATTAAAATAGGAAGGCTGGGGATTTAGCTTAGTGGTTTCGTTGCCTGTTGTGCAAGTGCAAGGACCAGAGTTTGATCCCCAGTACCAAAAAATATTAAAATATTAATATATTAATGAAATTATATATTTATGTAATTATATATTTAATATAGTAATATATTAATAAATTAAAATAGGAAATCCATACAAAAGATAATATCATCATTTAGGGAAAAGTGAAAGTGCAACATATTATAAGCCCAAGAAAAGAATAAACTAGATAATTTATCTTCTTTTTTTATAGAAATAAATCTTTGATGCTTACCAATGATAAAGGATCAGGATTTAAATTAAAGCTTCATTACAAGAGTGTTCAATTCTCCTCTCTATTGTAAGAAATAAAGACAGGTAGTTCTTTAAAGCCTGAAGTAGAAGAGAGAATTAACATCTACCTCAGCTTTAAATAGCCTACTGTTATACAAATATTAGCTGTTTACCACTTTGACAAAAAAAGACCATGGCGATTTGGGTTGGGGTTAGATGCTTATGTTAATGACCCTCAATAATCAACTATTTTGACACTTTTACTTTGTGTTTTCCCCACATATAATGACTCTAGGTTTAGCCACGTGATTTAGTTTGAACAAATGTCACATTATCAAATGTGACCCTATCAGAGGCTTGAGTGTGCTGTCATACTGGGCCTTGTCCTCCTGAAAATGTAAATCCTCTTTGAGAAGAGACCCCATGAAGAGGTAGATCCACCTATTCCAAGCTCATCAGTGGAGCACAGCTTGCAGGAAACCTGCCTGATGTGTTCAGCTATGTAAATAAACCCAGATGAGGCCAGAAATACATAACTGATGCAAGAAACTTTTCCCAATACTTCTTACATTAGGCAGATGGGATAAGTTTAGTAATCAACGTTACCAATTTTAAATACTGGTGTGTATGGAGGAAGAATAGGTGGGAAGATACTAATTGCAATGAAGCACCCCTGTAATGAAGTACGCCTAGTTTAAAGCAAAACCATACTTAGGTCATTGCTCTTTTCCTTTTTATATTTTTCTAGTCCATACCAGTATGATATGTATTGTTAATTAGACAAAGAAATAGGTTACATAACTTCCTGCCATTTCTTGTATTTTAACAAGGCAACAGATAGGGATAGTAATCACACATTTTCTTTCTGGCCTTAGAATATTTCCTCAAATTTTCCCATTACAAGTATACCATTTATCTACCAAAAGAAACTAGAGTACTATTATCAGTTGCCGTCATAGCGGTAGTTCTGGGAGTAAAACAAAATAGGTACTGGGTGCAATACACTGTGATAAATTCCTTATTTCTATTATACTTCACAACAGACCTATGGGGAAAGGAAGTGGGGCCGGCCTTTTCTTTTCACAATACAGACGATTGAATCCAGAGCCTCATATATACTGGGCAAGTGCTCCCCTGCTGAACTACTTCCCATCCATTTAAAAATTTTTATTTTAAAGAACACTTTTGGTAATTGCCTAAGTGGGCCTGACACCTGTGATTCTCCTGCCTTGTCTCAAGGAACTGTGGATTACAGGTGTGTACCACCATGCCTGATATAAGCCGGGACTTTTAACATCCCATTTTGGAAAGAAATTGAAGCTTGAATGAGAATGCTAGGTTGCAAGTCCTGTTCTATTTAATACTGAAGCTAAGATCTCAGCTAACATCCTAAAATACTTCCACTACTTCATATTCATCTGCACTACTGCAAAGGGACTGTATAGGCTGGTCCAAGAAAACCTCCTTTCACCAAGAGGTTAAAAGAAAAGAATCATATGTACAGTTTTCCATTTCTAGGAAAGCACTATACCACACAACACTTGGGAGCTACCAAGAGGTAAAAAGACATGAGCACAAACATCTCCAAACTGAGGGGGAAGTCAAACTAAAGACCTATTCCTCCTGTGATTCTGCTTCTGCTACCTATCATAAAATGGTGAAGAAAGCAAGAATTTGTAAAAATGCTTAAGTATGAGAATATTGATAGAAGAATACAAGAATGTCAAAATTTAGGCTCAGTTATGTAATTTGTTCTCTAAAACAGGATATCTGAGAATGAAGGGGGCACTATTAATAAGTAGGATGGGATAACAGATGTAACGTTTTACTATGTCAGGCACACTGGATTATAATTTAGTCAAAAGAACTTCAGATAGGTTGGGATGCTGTATTGTCTACTTTAGGGAGGATATCAGTCATTATGAGATGAATAATACTTTCTATAAATCTGAATGAAGTACTCATCTTGTTTTCTAAATAATCCAGGTATTAGTAAGTATTCTGGTTACAGTATTCTGAAAATTTTCACAAGAAAGCCTTAATACTATGTAAATCATAACTGTAGAATATGTAAGGATAGAACAAGTTTTTAAGTTGCACAGGAAATTAAGTACATCTGCAAATTAAAATACATTATTTTATTATGTCAGATCAAAAATTTCTCAAATAAACAATTAAAAACTGTTTTTCTAAAGTAGCCTCTTCTTGCTCCTTGATATATTTATTTAGGAAATAAAGTTTTCATTATCATCATCCTCTAGGAAATATATTATTTTTATTTAAAGGGAAAAAATGTGAATGAGATTTAGTTAAAGCCTTGGAAAAACTGCATATAATTTGCCACTTAAAAAATTATTTTTGACAGGCCAGCCATTCCATTGGTAATTGTGCTTAGATCCCGGGAGCAGCTGTGAGGCCCAGACTAGTGCAACTGCATGAGGATCAAAGCCATGGCTCTGCAACAATCCCAGAAGCTCCTGCACACCCACACAAACCAAAGGCCCAGCCAGAAAAGAGCTGCACAGGCTCACAAGCTTTAGCCAGAGGCCCGCCATACCATTGGCCACAGCCAAGGACCTGCCTAGAAAAGAGATACAAAGGCATACAAGCAATACCAGAGGCTCATCCCAGTACCACTGATGTGTGTGCAGATCCTAGCCAAAGCCTGTGCAGACAACAGGAACTGGGGTGCACAGCACCCCAGCCAAAGGCCCTCAAAGACAAGGACTACATAGGGGCCCAAGCAAGAGGCACACCTAGATACCATCCCACGAATGTACCCCAGCCAGAGCCTGCCCAGACAACAGGTCTGGGATCCAAAAGGCCACTACTCTGAACCTAGGAATTGGGGTACTTGTGAGAAGCAGATTAAAGGCTACTCTGTGGCTTGCTGAGAATTCAAGACCACTGGGAGAGCAAAAAGTTGCCTCAACAAAGGCACAACAGGCTGGATCTGCTGAAATGAGAAGACACGTAAATAAGTCTCAAAACTGGATTTCCAGATCACCTAAGGCAATCCCAAAGGGTAACAAGATGGAACAATCTGATTCTCAACCACCTGCACTCCCTGAACTGGCAACAAAAGAGGATCTGGAAAAAATGAAATCAGAAATAATTTCTGAGATAACAGCAGAGATTGTGCCCATTGTGTAAGACATGATCAATAAATCTAGAGCAGACACAGAAAAAAAAAATTGAGGAGCTGAGGAATATGATGGATCCCAACATAGGAAACAAATGGAATCCATAAAACTGATGCAAACAGATTTACAGGAGATTAAAAACTCCATCGAAAGTTTATGCAGCAAAATGAGCCAATGTGAGGATACAATTTCAGATATAGAAGATAGGATTTCAATTAGTGACAAGGAAAAGAAAAATTTCTTAAAAATAGTAAGGGACCATGAGAAATCAATCCAGCAGCTGCTAGACAATGAAAAGAAGAATAACATCAGACTGATCAGAGTCAATGAAGAAACAGAAGAGATTGCACATGACATAAAAAAAAAAAAACTGTTCACAGAAATAATGGCAGAAAACTTCCCAAGCAGGGAAAAAGAACTTGAAATGCAGATAAATGAGGCATATAGGACTGCAACTAGCCATGAGCAAAAAAAAAATCTACACATAGGCATATAATAGTTAAGATTCCACAAATCCAACAGAAGAACAAAATTCTCCAAACAGTTAAAGAAACAAATCACATACAAAGAAAAGCCCATCAGAAGCACAGCAGACTTCTCAATACAAACCCAGAAGGAAAGAAAAGCTTAAAGCGACATATTTCAAGCCATAAAGGAAAACAGACTCCAACCCAGATTGATGTACCCTGCAAAACTATCTTTCAAAATTGATGGACATATAAGATACTTTCATGTCAAAGGAACTTCATAAATACCAAACCAGCACTCCAAAAAATTTTAGAGAATATCCTAGAAAAAGAAAATAAGGATTACAACCCCAGGAAGCCCAGCAGAATGAATCCATCATGCATTATAAGAAATTAAACACAAAGGGGAGAATTCAACAAAAAGGTCATGACAATGATAAGTCAATATGTATCAGTTATAACCATCAATGTTAATGGTCTCAATTCACCAATCAAAAGAAACAAAGTGGCAGAATGGGTCAAGAAGCAAGATCCAACAATATGCTGCATACAACAAAAACACTTAATTCAAAAAGAAACTCAAAGACTGAAAGGTAAAGGATGGAAAGCAATACTCCATGCTACAAGAATACCAAAAGAATCAGGACTAGCTATCTTCTTTGCAGATCAAGTGAATTTCAAACCAACACTGATTAAGACAGACAAAGAAGGACACTACATCCTTGTAAAGGAAAAAATCCAAGAGGAACAGATGACAATTATTAATGTATATGCACCAAACAGTAGTGCACCCAACTATATTGGTCTTTTTTTTTTTTTTTTGGTACCCGGGATCGAACTCGGGTCCTTGTGCTTGTGAGGCAGGCGGCGGAACCACTGAGCTAAATCCTCAACCTCAAACCCCCAACTATATAAAACAAATACTAATGGACAAGAAAAATCATGTAAGCACTTATGTAATAGTAGTGGGGGACCTCAATACCCCACTGTCACAGATAGATCAACTAGACAAAAAATAAACAACAAAAGACTAGAACTCAATCAAACGCCTGAACAAATGAACTTAGTAGATGTTTACAGAGTGTCCCACCCCACAAAATCAGAATACACATTCTATGTAGCCACATGTGGGTCATTCTCTAAAATAGAGCACATACTCCCGCATAGAACATGTTTAAGTAAGTGCAAAAGAATTGAAGTTATCCCCTGTATATTACCAAACCATTGTGCGATGAAATTGGAGATTAATAGCAAAAGAAACCACAAGAATTTCATAAACACATGGACACTGAACAACATACTTCTGAATAACCAATGGGTCACACAGGAAATTAAAGAAGAAATCAGACAGTTCCTACAATTTAATGACAATGTGAATACACCATATCAGAATCTATGGGACACAATGAAAGCAGTCTTGCAAGGGAAATTCATAGCAGTGAATACACACATTAGGAAAATGGAGCAAGCTCAATTGTACAACCTGATGTTGAACCTCAAGCTTCTAGAAGAAGAAGACCAGGACAAACCCAAAGCTCATACAAGGGAAAAAATTATAAAGATCAGGGTAGAAATCAATGCAATGGAGTCTAAGGGAATGTTACAAAAAAATCAATGAAGCCAAGAGTTGGTTCTTTGAAAGATTAAACAAAATTGACAAACCCTTAGGTGACCTAATAAAAAAAAGGAAAAGGCATCCGAAATCCATGCATTTAGGAATGAAAATTGTGAAAATAAAATGGACTGAGCAGAAATCCAAAGGATCATCAATACCTACTTCAAGAACCCATGTGCCAATATCATGGAAAATACAGAAGAAATGGACAGATTCCCAGATATGTGTGAATCATCAAAGTTGAACGAAGATGACCTAAAAATTCTAAATGACCCAATATCAATCAATGAAATTGAAAACGTCATTAAAATTTACCAACTAAGAAAAGCCCAGGTCCTGATGATTTCACTGCTGAATTCTACAAGACATTTAGAGAGGAACTATCATCACTACTGTTTAAACTTTTCAATGAAATTGAAAGGAAAGCAATACTCCTGAATTCATTCCTGGAAGAAAGCACCACCTCGATCCCAAAAGCACAGAAAGACCCAAGTGAAAGAGAGAACTATAGGCCAATCTCACTAACAAACATAGATGCAAAAATCCTTAATAAGATGCTGGCAAATAGAATCCAGAAGATCATCAAAAAGATCATACACCCTAAGTGTCATTCATCCCAGGGATTCAGGGATGGTTCAACATACACAAATCAATAAACATAATACACTATATCAATATATCCAAGGACAAAACCATATGATCATCTCAATAGCTGCAGAAAAAGCATTTGACAAAATACAACATGCATTTATGATAAAAACTCTCAAAAAAATTGAAAGAAGTGGTCTCTACCTCAATCTGATAAAAGCCATCTATGAAAAGCCAATAGCCAATATCATACTAAATGGTCAAAAACTGAAATCCTCCACACTAAAATCAGGAATGAGACAAGGATGTCCATTATCACCACTCCTGTTCAATATAGTCTTGGAAACATTAGCCACGATAATTAGACAAGAGAAAGAAATAAAAAGAATAAAGATAGGAAATGAAGAAGTCAAATTGTCATTATTTGCAGAGGACATGATGCTCTATGTAGAAGACCTCAAGAACTCCACCAAAAGTCTTCTAGACTTAATAACCAAATTCAGTAAAGTAACTGAATATAATGTTAACACAAAAATCAATAGCTTTTCTGTACATGGAAAACAGACTCACTGTGAGAGCAATGGGGCAATCAATTCCTTTCACAATAGCATCCAAAATATTGAAATACTTAGAAATCAACCCAACAAAAGAAAGCAAAGACCTCTACTCTGAAAACTATAGCACTATGAAAGAAGAGATCAAAGAGGATATCAGAAAATGGAAAGACATCCCTTGCTCCTGGGTAGGAAGAATCAACATAGTGAAAATGGTCATAGTCCCAAAACTGCTATATAGATTCAATGCAATCTCAATTGAAATCCCAGAAGCATACTTCTCAAACCCAGAGAAAGCAATTCAAAAATTCATTTGGAACAAGAAGAGACCTTGAATAGCAAAAGCAATACAAGACAATAAAGACAAGGT
>NW_004624789.1:9515840-9525897 GCF_000247695.1 Heterocephalus glaber | reverse complement strand
TTTTTGTCCTTGACTCTGTTAATATAGTGTATTATACTTACTGATTTACGAATATTGAACCATCCTTGCATACCTGGAATAAATCTGACTTGGTCAGTGTGTATGATCTTCTTGATGACCCTCTGTATTTTGTTTGCCAGTATCTTGTTGAGGAATTTTGCATCTATGTTCATTAAGAAGACTGGCCTGTAATTTTCTTTTTGGGTTGGGTCTTTCCCTGGTTTTGGAATCAAATAACACTTTCTTCCAGGAATGAATTTGGAAGCCTTGCTTCCCTTTCAATTTCCTTCATGAGTTTAAGGAGTAATGGCATTAGTTCTTCTTTAAATGTCTTGTAGAATTCAGCAGTGAATCCATCAGGACCTGGGCTTTTCTTTGTTGGTAAATATTTTATTACATTTTCAATTTCATTCATTGTAATTGGCGTGTTTAGAATTTCTATATCTTCTTCATTTAACTTTGGCAATTTGTATGTATCTAGGAATTTGTCCATTTCTTCTGTGTTTTCCATTTTATTAGAGTACAGATTCTCAATGTAGGTATTGATAATCCTCTGGATTTCTGCTGGGCCTGTTGTGACTTCCCCTTTTTCATTCTTAACTCCATGGATCTGAGCCTTTTCTTTCCTTTTTTGATAAGGTTAGCTAAAGGTTTTTCGAATTTATTTATTCTTTAGCAAAACCAACTCTTTGATTCATTAATTTTTTGTATCATTCTCTTAGTCTCCATTGCATTGATTTCTGCTCGCATCTTTATAATTTCCTCTTTTGTGTGAGCTTTGGTTTTGTTAGTCTCTTCTTTTTCTAGGAGTCTGAGGTTCTGCATTAGGTTATTTATCTGAGTTCTCTCTGTTTTCCTAATATGGGCATTCACTGCTATGAATTTCCTGCATAGAACTTCTTTCATTGTGTCCCACAGATTCCTGTATGTTGTACTGGCATCATCATTAACATGTAGAAACTGTCTAATTTCTTCTTTAATTTCCTCTGTGACTCATTGGTTGTTCAGGAGGGTGTTATTCAATTTCCAGGTGTTTGTGGGATTTTTGCAGTTTCTCATGTTATTGATCTCCAGTTTTATTGCATTGTGGTCTGATAATATACAGGTGGTAATTTCAGTTCTTTTACACTGACTTAGACATGTCCTATGAGGTAGCTTCTGGTCTATTTTTGAGAATGACCCATGTGCAGCTGAAACAAATGTGTATTCTGATTTTTGTGGGGTAGTAGGTAGAACTCTTGAAGACATTGGTGTAGGAAAAGATTTTATGAACAAAACTTCACTTGCCTGTGAACTAGCATAAACAATGAACAAGTGGGATGTCTTCTTACTAAAAGGCTTCTGCACAGCTAGAGAAACCACCAATAGTGTGAAGAGACAACCCATAATGTGGGAAAAAAATCTTCACCTGTTCTTCCTCAGACAAAGGTCTACTTCTCAAATCTATAAAGAAATTAAAAACTCAGACCTCCCAAATTTAAAGACCCAATCCAAAAATGGGCATCTGAAATGAACAGACATTTCTCAGACAAAGAAGTAGAAATAGCAAATAAACATATAAAAAATGTTCAACATCACTTGGTCATTCGAGAGATGCAAATGAAAACAACACTGTGATTCCCCCTCACCCCAGAAAGAATGGCTGCTATCAAGAATTCAACCAATAAGAAATGCTGGAGGGCTGTTTCAAAAGAGGAAACTTACTCCACTGCTGGTGGGATTGTAGACTGGTGCAACCACTGTGGGAATCAGAATGGAGATACCTCAAAGAACTAGGACTGGAAGTCCCATTTGACCCAGTTATTCCTCTGCTGGGTATGTTCCCCATAGAATTAAAAGAATCATACCACAGTGATATATGTGCACCCATGTTCATAGCAGCACAATTCATGATAGCTAAAACTTGGAAGCAACCCAATTGCCCATCAACTGGAGACGGGATAAAGAAAATGTTTCTTTTTTATATAATGGAGTGGTACTCAGCCATAAAGAACAAGAAACTAAAGACATTTATAGCTAAATCATTGCACATTCAGACAATACTTTAAGTGAAATAAATAGGATACACACGTGTAAATACTGAATAGTTTCTCTAGTGTTAGAAACTGAAAGTGTAAATAAGGACTAAAATTTATAACAGATAATGTGAAATAGGGAGAAAAGGTACAGTGGGGAAAGGAAGTAGGAAGGATATGGTAAAGAAAGAAGGGAATGGAATTAATAGAAGAAAAAGAAAAAATGGAAACAAAGTCTTTGTAGATAGGGAAGGGTGGAGGGGTTGAAGGGAGGGCAAGGGCTATGGGGAAAAAATTAAACCAAGATGGATTATGTAAAGGGGCAAATTTCCAATGATTAATGTCATTGCATTGTATACCTTAAATGTCCCAATAAAATTAATTTAAAAAATTATTCTCAAGTGTTTTACAGGAAAATAGGTCCCTGGAGGACAGTTTTTCCCCAATGTTACATTTTATCTAGCAACAATTTTGTTTCTTTAATATCTTTCACCACACTCATGCACTCAGCTGTTCATTTTAGTGTCAGTCATCAAGCTCTTGTATATTTCCCAGTGAATCTAATTCCTGAAAGATTATAAACCTTTCTAATAATTAATGACACAGGAAAAAGTCATTCTATAAACAAACCATTTCTACTCATGAATCTTAATTAGCTGAGGTGTCTAAGGTAAGTTCACAATGTGGATAAGGTATATTCTTTTACTTTTTTGTATATGTATGTATCATAATACATTTTCAACACTTCTAGGATCTTAGGCTATAAATCTGTATTCTCAAACTTTAATGTAAATAAGAGTTACTTGGGAAGTTTGTTAAAAATGCATTATCTCCAATTCACATACTTAGTAGTTTGTGTTCAATAAATTTTGATGACACAGGAACTTTTCAATTTAACAGCAAGTCAGATCATTCTGATGTAGATTCCCCCGAGTATATTTCTGATTTGGTGCTTTTCTAAGAGTTAGTCTGTAATATGTATTTTGGAGAAGGAAAATACGTTGAATATGTTGGCCCAGTTAACATTAAAGTATTTAGAATCATAAGGATATACAAGTTAGAGTCACCTTTTCAAAAACACAGTTGAGTAGAATGGTCTATATTATTTCCCAAAAGAGGAAATTTTTAAAAAGTAAACAAAATGACAATTGTGGAAAGAGCAACAAGAAGATATAAAAGTATCCTTATCCTTGGAAAAACATTGAAAAAAGAAAAATATTCCCAATAACTACTCATTGATGAAATCTAGAATTTTATGTACATACATCTAATCATTGTTATAAAATTGGCTAAATAAAATTATAAGATAAAAATTAATAAAGGATTCATTTTCTGAGAATAGCTTCTGAAGTATTGGAAGAAATATTTTTATATTATTCATCATTATTGGTGTTTTCAAGATGCTTTTAAAATAAAATGAAAACATTTTGCTCATATTTTGGTGCCTAATACCTACTTACAAGTAAATATCTAGTCTTCTCTCTAAGCAATTGTTTAAATCAGTTTGGTGACTATAACATTTCATAACGATATACTCATTAAAGTGGTTTAAAGGGAAAATAAAGTAGAATAGGATTGCCCTTCTTGGTAAGTTGAAACTAAAAAATATTTTTTCTAATAAGTAACATTTACTTTCAGTTGTCTCCTAACAGTAATGTATTTGTGACTATCAGAAGGAAGCTGGAAACCTGTTTTTAGCCATTCATATAACTAATCATTATAAAGAAATAAATTTGGAGCCCTTGGTGCAAAGTCTCTTTTTATGGATTCAGGAAGTTTTCCTAATCTCTTTCTGTTTGTAAGGCAGCTATATCAATCTGCTGCTGTCCTACCTACCTACATTCTTTCCATTATCATCTTATTAATATTGTGAGCCCTGGAAGTACCTAGCCATTTAAAAGATACAAATGCAAGCCAGTGGACGTGTGGTACAATAGGAAATACACTAGATTTGAAGTTCCAGACCCATTCAATTCTATCTATGTTAGTTAATCACAATGGTCAAAGTTTTCTTGCTCCTGAAATTATATTATTTGGGGCTTTTGTTAGGATGATGATATAGGGCTTTGAAAAACACTAATGAAACTGAGGTATCATGCAACTAAGTCTGTAACTTTAGCTACATGATAAATTTCCCTTGGGTGATAGTCATAATCTTCTATATTTTGATAAATGCAAAAGTCAGGCCTGATGACTTGCAAACCTTTCAGATTAGTGTAAGGGATATAAATAAAATGATCTAGATGGCAGGGCACTGAGAGTTGCACAGGAAACAGTGGGTTATAGTAAGGCTGACTGCTCCTGTTTCCCTCAACCCAGGTTTCATGGGACGTGTCCAGTCTCATAACACCTTTCTGGATTCCTGGTGCTTTAGATTCATGGACTCCCTAGTCTTCAACAGTGCTTGATTGTTCTGTCAGTTTTACTTTATTCAGTTTATTGGCCATTTAGAAAGTCTTTATGATAGTCAAGAATATAATCTCTATTTTTCTCTTAATTCTTACCAATTCTACCTTAATAGTTGGCTGCAACTTAATATTAGCACATGTTCCCATGCACTATTTCTGGTACTGTAACTGCTCAAATTCAACTTAGTAGACCATCTACAGGCCAGATGTATCCATATGTCTACGCTACTTAGAATATCTACCCTTACTGAACATGTCACTCATCCTTTTTGCTTTACATGTTGTAACTTGTTCCCTAAGATGACATTAGCTTTTACAGATTCAACTTAAAAATACTCTATGATAAAATATCTTTACTACTTCACTAAGATTATTATAATACTCTACATAAGGTTCCTAACTGATTCCTGTGCTTTTACCCTTTCAGTTCATGTCAAAGTACTCTGTAAAGGGTCAGATATTCTTTCATATTATGAGAGACAAATGTGTCTCTCTTCCAACTCTCATATATGCCACTGTAGCACAATCAAACCTCCTTAAAAACATGGGGATAAGCATGATTGTGAATGAATAAAACCTTATTTATGGTCACTTAATTTTAAATTTTGTACAATTTTCTAAAATTATGAATTTTTGCCAAGTATTTAAAAATGTGTAAATTACACACACTCACACACACATACAAACACACTGTTGAGTTATACACTAAAAAAAATTTCACATCTTTAACAACTGTTACAATGGAAATGTCACTTTTCATAGTAGGGAGGTAGGAATACTTCCCATATAAAGGTGACATTTGAGCAGTGAACATGAAATGGACAAAACTTTACCATCCAAGAGGCTGGAGGAGGTTATATAAAGACACTGTAAAACAACTTATATAGGTCAATGATAAGAAAGAAGCATATGGGGGCAGATACAGTATACATGTAGGTAGCAGAACATTAAGAGTATGTATTCTAGAGCCAGACTTCTTGAATTCAAATACCAATGTTGTTACCTGCTGTACAGTCTTAGGCCAGTCATCATAGCTTTGTTCTTCTTCTATAAAATGGGAATGATAATCACACTTAGAGTTTTCAAGAGGATTAAATAAATTTATACTTGCTACATAATAATTGTTGACTTAAAATTATTTTAATGATAGTGTCATTTTTTAATTTTCATAGTTCACATTGGCTAGTGAACAGAGAATTAGATATATAGTACAATGAATGTTTTTATAAATAAACTATAACATTTCAAATATATCAGCTACTGTATGTGCCTTTAAATAATCCCTGGGCTAAGGCTGAAACAATTATATCATAATAGCACAGGACAAGACCTAAACATTGGGAAAACTTTCCAAACAATTCCAATGTTGGGTTAAGATTGAGAACCAATGAATTAAACTGTGTGTGATCTTACTCCTAGGATTATTATAGCACTTACCACATAAATTTTCAATACTCTATTTAATACTAAATAAGCTTTTAAAGTACATATTCTTAAATTGTAATGAGTTCTTTGGCTGTGTATTGGGCAGAAACAAAGAATATTTATTTTTACAAAGCATTCCAGGTTATTCTAATGTAGGCGGCATACATATCAGGCTCATTATAATTACTAGGTACATTTTTACCTCCTCTACAAAATAGCAATTCCTTGGATGGTGGGAGCCAGGACTTAAGCACTAGAAAACCAAGGTCCTCATAAACTTGTACACATGATAGTTCCATCCAGAACAGATTTAATGAATATTTTTTGTTCAATTTATTGAGGGTAAAAGACAGGACTTTAGAAATACTTTCTATATGTCTTAGTGATTGTTTTTAAGATATTTTGTCAGTAAAATAAAACTATTAAGACTATTGAGTGAGAAACAAATGAGTGATACAGATGTTATTAATTGTTTCATAGATTGCCTCTGGTAGGTATCATATTGCCACTCTCAATTTTCACAATTCTCTGTGGGTCCTGACAAGACTGTCTAAAATAGCATCATAAGACATGTTTCCTGAATAAACTTATTCTTCCTGACAAGATTCATATTCTCAATCAATAGAAGCCTCATTCAAAAAGATTATTCATATGAGGGCTAAGTAAATCCAAGTTTTATATTGCTACATAAATTTATTGAGTGATTTCCAAGGTTATGCTAAGAATCACAGTTTTTAAGTCTATTTATTCTTGAAAAATCAAGCTGAAATATAGAATGTTGATGCTTTTGTGTTGAAGTTCTTCACATAGGTAGTACTCAACAAATGAGCTTTAATCTTCTAGTTTTGTCTATGTAAGTCTGTGAGAAGTTATGAGTAAACAAACACAGGGAGAATCATAAAAAACAGCAGCAATCACAGGTAATCTCTGTGCCCAATACAAGAGGTAAAAATCTCAGTCATATACTTTTAGGATTACGGAATGATATATAGATCATTAACTCTATTTCCTTTCCCCTGCTTGATGTCTGACTTTTTTTTTCTCATGGGCACCTCTGCATTTTAGCTTAGGAGTGATTCTTAATGCTTCCAAGAGCACCACACTTCATTATGAGTAAATACAGGCTTCTTGATATACAATTGAAAATTTTAGCTTTCATACCTTTTTGTAGGCTTACTACAGACTGTGCCTTTAAACTTTCTGGCACATATCTCAGCCAAAAAGTCACACCATCCACGAACCTATAAAAGGGCCCTGAGTTCATGTACTAATTGGTAGATGAGTTATTTCTGACATGACTGCTTCTCACCTTTGCTTTAAATAATTTGTGTACTGGTCCAGACCTCAGAGTACAGATGACTTATAAATCTCAATTACTAAATCTACTTGAAACTATCATCTGTACTTAAAATTTAACATGCCCCAACAGCAGCTTTAAATCCTAACCATAAATCGATTATTTTTCCTAATTTCTGTATGGGATTCACCAAATTAACAGCCATAACGACTCCATCTTAACTGCCAGGATAATATTTCACAAATCCCAGGTGCATATTGTACTAATCTGTTCCTCCCTGTGCCCACTCTGCTCTTTCCCAACCTGTAGTCAACACTGTAGTCACAGTGATCCTGTTAACACACAATTTGGAGCAAGACTCTTATCCAATCAAAGTCCTTATATGTCTCCTGCCATGCACTGAGCAAAAGCCAAAGCCCTTAGATGGCACTTACATGTCATCTAGTACTAGAGGTGGCTCTCTAGTACTGTATCTCTCTGACCTTTTCTCCCATATCCTCAATTCCCTCAGCCCCACTGGTCCTGATGTTCTTCAACACATTTCTGCCTCAGAACATTTCCTGAATTCCTTTTACCAGAAAACAAAACTAAACAAATAAACTAATTCTAAGACCAGGGCACTGACTCCCTCTCCTCCTCCCTACATCATTCAAGTGTCACCTTTAGGGTAAGGCATTTTTATCATCAAACTTTCCTGTTTCCTAAAAGGACAATTCCTTTGTCCTCTTCCGAGTCTCCCTAGAACATTTATTTTCTAACAGTGAAGGCTGTATTTGTGTTTTTTATATAATACCCATTTCTCCTCCCAAGTATGTATGGGATTTTAAAAGGCAAAGCTATTTTTTCACAATTAACTTCCCTGTTTTATATCCAGAACCTGCCAGCAAATGAGTATTCATCAAGCAAATGATTTCCCCTTGTGCAAATATTAGAATTCAAATCACTTGATCCCTACCATTTTCCTTCCATCAATCTCATCTATCACTAATGCTGTTGCTCAGAATGATACCACATTTTGCTGGAATTACTGTCTTGCTCATAATGTCTCTTACTAATGCATTACAACTTACATTGTGCTGCAATAATAATCTTTATTTCAATAATGTTCAATGCCTCTGTTTAACAAATAAAACACAAGCTCTATAGCATGGCATTTAAAAGCCTTTTAATGTGATTCTTAGATATCATATTCAAGTAAATTGCATATATCACAGTGTCTCACCTCCTGCATTTAATCACATGCAGCCTACTCTATCTGTAACATGTTTTATTCCAGTCCTTACTTATCAAGCCCCACCTTTCATAAAGCCACACTACTCACTTATTCCATTCTTAGTGAATTATTTTCCCACCCAACAATCATTTTCTTCTCTCACCATAATTGGCCATAGCTCAATTAGATATGCTTGTCATATCTAATTAGTTTCATTAATTTATGAGCTCATTACCTAGAGTGTCAAAAAATCTTCATTTTAGGCACTCACTATACTAGTTTTATTGAACTATATATACTTTTCATATCTTCATTATTGTTTATTTTCACAAATACAGATTTTATATCATTATACACTTTATTGATCAAACTAAAATATATTTATGTGAGTACAGGTTTATGATATACATTAGAGAATTCTATTGAAGTAGACAGTAATTCATTATTCAACAACACTGGAGTTTCACTTGTCCATAATACTGTTGTGAATGACTGCCAACAGTTTCACTGAAATGGACATCAAGTATAGTTTTTCTGCAGGAACTCCTTTAGAAGGAAAGGCAAGATACTTACGTAAGGTTTATTTTTAGGGAAATTATGTTTCCAATGTTTCTGCTTCTTTCTTTTTAATTAAAGTTTTGAAAACTAATTTAATAATCCATTCAACTACTTTACAAATACTAGATTTCTGACACATTTCACTGCAGAATTAATTTTTTTAGTAATCTGTACAAAGTTTTCCTATGTCTAGACTTTAGGCACATGATCTGAGCTAAAAAAATCACTTAAATCAGATTTTGGATAGTATTTTTACTTTTTGCCTGGTTTCTTACAACTTACAGAACTTTAAATGTTAATTAAATCAATATAATCAAATTTTTGCAATTTATTTTTTCATGTTAAGAATTCTGTAATTACTATATTATCATACAATATGCAAATTCAAATATAGGTGAATTAAAATATAATATTAAAATCCAATACATAAAATTATTTTAAAGAACTATCTGTGACACTAGGGTAATAAGGATTCCTTAAACAAGGCAGATCAAAAAAGTTATTAACACAAATTTTTGAACTGAAATACTCATTTAGCCAAACTATATGACACTTGAACAGAAATAGTAATATACATTGATGTATTCTGAGTACGGTTCTGTTCTATGGCATAGGTAATTTTCTCTTTCAGTAACGTTTTGTAGTTATAATTCGTGAAGGACTGGCAAGGGATGTTGCTCAATGGTAGAGCATTTGCCTAGCATCACAAAGACTTGGGTTCAATCACAACACTGAAAAAAAAAAAAAAGAAACACCTGTTTGATCTTTTCTTAGAACCAGTATAGTTTATGACAATATTATGAAAGGAACATTGCTTTCAATTAAAATTTTTTGTTGGTACATAGAAATACTATTGGCTTTTGTAAATATTCAACTACACTCTGAGCTCTCTTAATGACTTATGTGGCTCATGTTTTGGATTTTTCTATAAAATAATAATACTTTGAGCTAGTCCCAGCACCCGGAAGGAAGCTCCCCACCTCCAGCCCAGGCTCCTAGAGCAGAGAAGGTGACCTGGCCCCAGCACCTGGAAGGAAGCTCCCCACCTCCATTCCAGGCTCCTAGGGCAGAGAAGCTCAGCCAGTCCCAGCACCCAGAAGGAAGCTCCCTGTCTCCATTCCAGGCTCCTAGGGCAGAGAAG
>NW_004624789.1:9488980-9503660 GCF_000247695.1 Heterocephalus glaber | reverse complement strand
AATAGCATCCAAAAAACTGAAATACCTAGGAATCAACCTAACAAAAGAAATCAAAGACCTCTTCTCTGAAAATTATAGCACTTTGAAAGGAGAGATTTAAGATGATATCAGAAAATGGAAAGACATCCCTTGCTCCTGGGAAGGAAGGATCAATATAGTGAAAATTGCCATACTTCCCAAACTGATATATAGATTCAATGCAATTCCAATTGAAATCCCAGCAGCATTCTTCACAGACCTGGAGAAAACAATCCAAAAATTCATTTGGAACAAGATGAGACCCAGAATAGCAAAAGGAATTGTAGGTAACAGAGACATGGCAGGGGGTATTATAACTGTCAACTTGAAACTATATTACAAAGCTATTGCGATAAAAACAGACTGGTACTGGCAAGGAAACAGACCTGAGGACCAGTGGAACAGATTAGAAGATGGAGAAACAACTCCAGACACACTCAGCCACCTCATCTTCGACAAAGGAGCCAAACACCCTCACTGAAGGAAAGATAGCCTCTAAATGGTGCTAGAGAAATTGGGTTCCAACTTGCCAAAGACTAAAACTAGACCTATGTCCCTCAACATGCACTAAACTAAAATTCAAATGGATTAAAGATCTAAATATTAAAACAGAAACGCTGAACCAGTTGGAACAGAGGTTAGGTAGAACTCTTGAAAACACTGGTGTAGGAAAAGATTTTATGAACAAAACCTCAGTTGCCTGTGAACTAGCACAAACAATCAACAAGTGGGATCTCTTATTAAAAAGCTTCTGCACAGCAAGAGAAACCACCAACAGTGTGAAGAAACAAACCACAATGTGGGAAAAAATTTTCACCAGTGGTCCCTCAGACAAAGGTCTACTATCTCGAATCTATAAAGAACTTAAAAAAAATCAGACCTTCCAAATTTATAGACCCAATCCAAAAATGGGCATCTGAAATGAACAGACATTTCTCAGACAAAGAATTAGAAGTGGCAAATGAATATATGAAAATATGTTCAACATCACTGGTCATTCGAGAGATGCAAATGAAAATAAAGCTGAGATTCTACCTCACCCCAGAAAGAATTTCTGCTATCAAGAAATCAACCAGTAACAAATGCTAGTGGGTCTATGGAGAAAGAGGAACACTGCTCCACTTCTGGTGGGAGTGTAGACTGGTGCAACCACTGTGGAAATCAGTATGGAGATATCTCAAAGAACTAGGACTGGAAGTCCCATTTGACCCAGCTATTCCCCTGCTGGGAATCTTTCCCAAAGAATTAAAAGAATCATACCACAGTGATATATGTGCACCCATGTTCATAGCAGCATAGTTTGTAATAGCCAAAACTTGGAAACAGCCCAAATGCCCATCAAGTGGAGGCTGGATAAAGAAATCATGTTTTTTTTATAAAATGGAGTACTACTGAGCCATAAAAAAAGAGAAATTAGAAATTAGAGACATTTATTGTTAAATGGATGCATATTGAGGTCATACTCTTAAGTGAAATAAATAGGACACACATGTGTAAATACCAAATAGTTTCTCTAGTGTGAGAAACTGAAAGTGTAAATAAGGACTAAAAGGTACAAAAGATAATGTGAAATCAGAAGAAAAGAGGCACAGGGCAAGGGGAAGGAGGAGGGGTAGGGGAAATCAAAGAAGGGAATGGAGTTAATATGAGAAAATGAAAAAATTGAAACAAAGTCTTTGTAAATATGGAGGGATGGAGTGGTTGAAGAGAGGGCAGAGGAAGGAGGGGCGGGAAATAGAACCAAGAGTGTTTATGGAATGGTGCAAATTTCCAGTGATGAATGTCATTATATTGTATACCTAAAGTGTACCAATAAAAGGATATATAGTTTTAAATGAAGAATTAGAAGAATAATATCACAGTGATACATGCATACTCATGTTTGTAGCAGCACAGTTTGTCATAGCTAAAGCTTGGAAACAGCCCAAATGTCCATGAAAAGGAGATTGGATAAAGAATTTTTTTTTTATGGAGTACTGCTCAGTCATAAAAAATGAGAAATTAGAGACATTTATAGCTAAATGGATGCACATCGAGGACATACCCTTAAGTAAATAAATAAGACACACATGTCTTATTTAGCATAGCTTCTGCATAGCTTCTTATTCTGCATAGCTTCTCTGGTGTGAGAAACTGAAAGTGTAATTAAGGATTAAAATGAATAATTGATAACAGGAAATAGGAAAAAAAGGTTCAAAGAAGTAGGGAAAGGGGAGGTGTAGGGGAAAGGAATGAAGGGAAAGCAAAACATATGAGAAAGAAAAATGGAAACAAAGGCTTTGTATGTAGGGAGGGGTGGAGGGGTGGGAGGGGAGGGGAATGGGGAAAATACAACATGTAAAGGTACAAGTTCCCAATGATCAATGTAAATGTACTGTATACTTAAAATGTACCAATAAAAGAATTTAAGAGAAAAGAAAAAGGTTTTGTGTTTACCTTCCTACATATTCATTAATATAATAAAGTTGAAATGCTCAAATTTTTTGTCACATATCTTATTTTTTTCAATACATTTTACCTATTGCACCCCAATCTCAAAGGTGTAATACAGTGGTGGTGAACCTATGGCATGTGTGCCACAGTAAGCTGTTTGTATCAATGAAAGTTCTCTAAAAGGTTTGCCACCAGTGACATAATCTAATAAGTATCTGAAAGTCAAAGGCCAATTAAGTCTATTTAACACATACAGGTTTACAGGTTTTTCTTCTAGCACGTAATTGTTTGGTTGGTTGATCTCTTTCTTTTTCCCCTCTTCATTCCTCCATTCTTCCCTTTGTCCTTTCTTCCTTCTTTTTTTGCCCATTAAACATTGTAATAGGCATCTTAACTTTAGTCTGTTAAAAGAATACAGTTATTGAGAAGGACATGACGAGTAAAGTTGACAATACTGACAGAAATTCAGTCTCTATAATATTTCAGATGTCTGAAGACTACTCCACTGAAGTGGTTCAGCACTCCCTTGATCCAATCACCTTCTAAAAGTCCCATATTTAAATATGTGAAACTTTTAGGGGACATTTTAGGTCTTAACGATAATAGCTTAAAAAAACAGACCTAACAAAAGTTTGGGTTTTTGTTACATTTTTGATGCTTCATAACCAGACTGGATGTTGGAAAAAACAATGGTCAATGAAGACTCATACAAGAAGAAAGGTTCCTAATTAGAATATCTAGCTCCCACAAGAAAGTGAAGGAAATGAATCAATCAGCTATGGAATCTGCTTTGAAAAGGAGTATTGCACTATATCTTCTGCAGTTTGGTAGCTCAGTTAGTATTCCTTAGTATTTGCTGAAGAGTACCAGCATACAAGACACCCTTCTTGGAAAGGTCTTCCAGGATTCCTTATACATATGTCTTACAAGTATCCATTATATTGCTGCTCAGGGGCAAAGTTCCAAAAGGGGTGAACAGGTAGCTCTAGTTAGGGTAAACACAGCTGAAACCAAAAGAAATCCTGTTTGTGGAGCTATGATGACAAGTTACATATGCTTTCTGGTCCTACATTATAGCTGAGGTCTGAGCTATCTTGTATTTGGTTTATGAATTTCAAAGACCACTAGGTCAGCTGTTCACATTCCAGAATTTCTGAAATAGAGAATAAAATTTCAGCCTGCCTTTCATGGGGGGAAAAGTAAGTCATTAAATAAAATAAAAAAGATGCAATACAAAAGCCAGAGCAATACTCATGTGACTGAGTGGTTACTATAGGGGAAATTGCTTCACTTTGTCACTCTTTTATTGTTATCTTTTCTCTACCTACTGTCTGCTCTAATGGCTTACCTGCTGAGATCAAACTGGCAGGCAACTACATTGCTAGGCAAAGGCCTCAGATTGCCTGCTACAGAGAAAGTGAGTGGAGGGTTGGCAAGATTTTAGTTTCATCTGATTGTACACGGGGCAGTATGCTTCACCTTTGTGCTCCCATTTGAATGTAGCTAAGTGTTCATCTCTCTACTCAGAGCTACCTCTGAGATTCTAAAAGTCCAATCCTCTCTTTGAGAGTAAGTGCACCTGCTTGAAAGTAGAGGGAATGGTCTAATAGTCTATCTACCAGGAGGCAACCCCCTAGCATTGACTGT
Source organism: Heterocephalus glaber (assembly GCF_000247695.1). The sequence continues at coordinate 9,499,562 of NW_004624789.1, read as the reverse complement.
ACCAGTCCTACAGAATACTAAGACATGGGGACATGAAACATTAGCATCAAGCAAACTCTTCTTCAATGATAGGATTAAGATAACGTGAAATTTCAAAGACTGAGACTGCACTGAGAATTACACTGTTAGACAACTTTCTGTCACTTTAAAAAAATACCAACTTCAAACAAAAAAGCTCATTTTTGTCCACAATTTTGGAAAATTTAGTCCATGATTTCATTGTTTTGATCCTATGGAGAGTCATTATATCAGAATGTGTGGTACAGCAAATACACTCCCATGTCCAGGAAAAAAAAAAGAGCAAGGAGAACACTGGGGGTCATAAATCTCATTGGTGGCACACCTTAGAGTTATAAGACCCCACTCAATCCTCCTCTTAAAGGCTTCACTACCTTTCAATAGTGCCACACTGAATAATAAGCCTTTCATATAGAATTTTGGGGCACATTCAAGATGCAAACTATAACATACACAAACTCAGCACAGGAATTTAGAATTTTGATATTACACCGTGAATGCTTATGATTTAACTGTAAGTCCAGAGCCACTAAAATTTGTCTCCATGATATATAAGCTACCAACCCATTGTGTGAATAAGAGGACAAATATCAATACTAAAGCAGTCAGTTATCAATATGCAAGACAGAGAGTGGATCGTTACAGAACGAGCACTCCTAACTAGGATGTTTGTGTCTAAGTTATAAACAAGGTGATTTTTTTTTTCAAATGACACAACTCATATTACACCATAATACATATACATACTAGGACAAGAGAAGAGTTAGAGTTTCTGGGAATAATGTTCAATAAATTGAAAAAATATCTCAATTCTATATCCAAATCTCAGGCATTAAAACAAAGGAAAAAAGACTGGAAATCAGGGAAGGTACAGGGTTTCAATGGGTTAATGATCAATTGTCAGATATAGTACAAAAGCTTGGGACAAACTCTCTAAAGGGGAAGTATATGTAATAAACGCATGAAGCACAGGAACAGGGAGAAAGTTGGTCCAGTAGTAGATCATCAACTTACATGCTTTTGAGTGGGACTGTTGCTACAGAGAAAAGAAACAGAAGACAACGTGCTAATTTATCACAACCTTTTATAAACAACCACCAATAGAAATAAGTAATCAGCAGAGGAAGAAAACAAAATGATAAAATGATCTGAGAAAGATTATTCTAATTCTTGAGCAAACATTTTCTTTGGTTTTATACTCCTTTCAAAGAATCAGTATTAAATTCTAAACATCAGAGTTAATGACTTGTTTTCCACTGCTGTGTAAAATGTTGAATCAATAGGCATTCATAAACCACAGGTAAGACTGAGAAAAATTGGCTAATACAATTTCCCCAGACCATAGTAAACAACTTCCTTGGTGTTCTGATGATAAAATAAATTATCTCTGAGGATTTGATGTAGTCAAAGAATTAAATTATTTTACTTCTTGAATCATCTCTAGGGATAATATAAATTCTTGGATCATTATCGCTATGCTAAAATCAATTTGGATTGATTAGAGAAAGGGAGTTGAAATAATAATATAGAAAACACTCCAAGGAGTTCAAATTTCTATAACATGAAGAATTTATAATAAGCTGTTCTATCCTTAAGAGCAAAGGCCATGGTAAATTGAAAATAGTTTGGATACCTTAATCATAATCTATTATCTTTTGTTTCTAAGTTTAAAGAGTGTATTTTGACAAAAATTTCAAATATAATGAGGTTATTTTACATTATGAAACATGATCTATTTTAAGATATTCAAAGTCCATATTTAAACTTTTCTATAATATGTGCTCTTTCATATTAATAAAAATTTTATAAATATCCCTCTATAGTGGAGACATAAATGGGTCATACCTGAAAATTACTTAAGGCAATAAAAGTTGAGAGTGCTGAAATCCACTAATTCAAGTGGATATCAAGAATTGAGTGTTGATAAATTTATGTTTATAACAGGAGCATAATTATTATTATGATGATGATGATTAGCAGAGTCCTATTGAGATCTATACTTTTCAAAAAGTTTTGAATTATTCCATTTTGTTTCTCTTTTCTGAATTGCATATCACTTCATTGTCTTGTGCAGTTTTAATGAACTTAGCTGTACAAAGGCTACAAGGGCTCATGTTGAGACTGCAGTTTGCTCACTGTCCAATTATATTACAAGGACTTATTGCCTAACAGCTTACTTAAAAGTGTCCCATGGCTGCAATGAAACAGCCAAGACCAAAACCTCTAAACTTACAGCAAACAGCTGCCACTTTTTTTTTCTTAACTCTTAACAACATGTCATATGTAAGTTTTACATAAACATGCATTTTAAAACCACCTTCTTTCTTCAGGGTATTTGAATCTAAATGCTTAACTATTAAAGACTGAGAAAAATTTGAAATTAAACAAAAATACATACATTTTTAATATTCTACTTTGTTTCCATGACACTCAATCCCTTAATTTTCCTTCTCCATATATTTTTTGTGTGTGTGTGTTTGTAGATCCTATCTTTAGTTCATTTCCTATGCAGTCTTCAATCTATTCCAAACTGCTTCTGTCTCTGCCACTCCTTGCATTTTATCTAAATCCTATAAATTACAATTGCAATGGACAATTCCTAATATGTATTTTAATTGACCTTTTTTCAGCAATGTAGGTGAACATGTTGACATTTTTTCCTCTCTTCACATTTCAGGCTGTACAGTATTGTTTTCCTTTTCTTTTCATTGCGTCGTCCTTTCTATTTTTCTTTCTAAATCCTTTCATTTTGCCTACTTATGTTTTGAGTTTTAGGTCATTTTGACTTTCTCTATACTCCTGTCCTAACTGAGCACATTGATTCTCTACTTTCAGTGACCATGTGTTGGTCACTATTAGTTAATTATTTTCAGCACATCTAGGCTATTAATACAACGCATTTGAATGTATTATAATTTCAACTTAACATCCCTACAACAAAACTTTTTCTTCCAATATCAGTTTTTAACCTACTTTTGCCACCATATCCTTGCTTTGTCTCATTTTCTCCTCTTATCTATGTGCAGAGGTTTTCTACTCCTTGAACAATCACACTTCATCATATGCAAATACTACCTTAGAAATAGCTCTTTTATTGCCACTATCCTTGCTCTGTACAATATTATCTCTCAGTTTTTGACAATAGTCTAACTTGTTTCTCTGCTCCTTCTTTCCTCTTATGATCAATTTAATAATATTTTATCAAATTTTTGTACTCTTCATTCCCTCCTTTAGTGGTTTTTCATTGCATATAGCACAAAATCCAAAATTTTTGGCATGGCATGTAATCACCACTGTGTAATCTTACCCTTTCTTCTCTTTTCAATTTTAACATTTTCCATTCTCACTATCACTTACTATGCTTGTACACAGATATTCTACTGCAAAAGGCAAATATTCCTGCAGAAAGGCCTTTGCACAGGAAGATATTCTCTCTGCTAATGCACTTTTTAGTAGTGATTTCTTATTCTTAAGGTTTCAGGCAACCAGACATCTGGTCAATAAAGTCTTTCTTGATATTCTAAGTTTAGAACTCTAGTTATCCTCTGTTTTACAGTTTTATACTTCATAGGCCCTGGGTTAAATTCCCAGTGCTGCAAAGAAAGGAGTTACAGTGATTTTTATATAAGTATTTTTTACATTTGCATGAGCGTAGACATAGTCTATTGAAATAAAAGATCTTTGAGGTTATATACCATGTTGGTCTTATTAATCATTTTATTCAAGCAGACATCACAATGTAGGTATTTTAATAAATTTTGTTTAGAAATCCATCATTTAGTTTGTTTAAATAGTTTTTAATTCTATTATAGCTTTAAAATTTTTAATGAGAAAACTTAAATATTTTATCTGTTTTATACTTGAAAATTGCAGACAGTAGATTCTAAGTATTCTTACCATACCAAAATAAGTAACTGGAATAATGCCTATGATAATTAGCTTGATTTAGCCAATTCACAATGATTACATATTTCTAAACAATAATTTTATGTACCATAAATACATACAACTTTTGTCAATTAAAAATAAATCTCCTGATGATCAATTATTACATTAGCTTGTAATATCTCTTTGCTATTACCTTATGCCAAAGCACCACATACTTGCATGTACACACACTGTTCTCTAAATATGCATAAATATATATATGTACACACATACATAAACACACACACACATATATGGAAAGAGAACAAGAGTAAGAGAGTGATAGAGAGAGAGCTCTGTTTTTCAGAAAAAACTAAGATCAAGGATTTAGACAGATCTGATATATTGTGAAAATATTCTTGAGGCAAATGAAAGAATTAGGGTAGGGCATAAAAAGAAGCTAAAGAAGCATGGGGTTCTTTGTTAGAGTCTGGGTGAATCTCATTAGAAACATTTGAAGATAAATTGTACTACAGAAGTTTTGTTTGGTTAGTTTTGGACTTTAAAAGAATGAGTCTAGGCTCTTGAAACCCATGTCAATCCATTAATGGCAGTGGGCTTCTCTGGGTGTGGCAGGGCACATGATTTTCCTGACAGTTCCCATTCAAGAACAATTCTTGGAGAAAGGGTCATCCAAGAGGCATTGGCACCAATAGTCAGCATCAAAGGGTGGGTCACTTACTCAGCAAAGGATATGGCAAAGTTTCCTGAAGTATCTATTACATATACCCTGTCCTGAAACTTAATAATTATGACAACCACCTAACAAGATTGTTGTTCCTATTTTAATTCAGTGAAATTAAAGCTGTAAAATATGAAATAAGTTGTTCAAAGAAAAACTTCAGCAAAGGGTACTGTCTGGAACGGAGCCCAGGACTGTCAATCTAAAACCAAGTCTTTTCTCTATTTACACGTGCCTTCTGTTTACAAAGGATATCAAATAAAGCTGAAAAATATCCAAGTTGGAAGACATAAGTGAGTAATTTAGTAGTCTTCAGCTTCTTTGAAAGCTAGATAAGCAAATCACCAGTAAGATTAAAATGTGAAAATACACACTACTTAGTTATTAATAATGATTTAGCTGTACTCATAGTTAAAAAATCACCTTATAAATGGATATAGTATTGGCTACCATGTATTTGGTGCTTACTATATGTCTGTAATTATGCTACAAATTTGAAAGCACTTTCATATTCCATTTTCTCTATAAGCTGATCAGATAAACACCACTGTTATTCCTATTAGATTTTTAAAAAGTAAACCTGAAATTTGTGTCTTGCTCAAGAACATAATCTTGTCTTGTTCAAGAAAGTAAGCCAGGAAATGCCCAATTTAGATTTGAACCCAGCCCTGCCTGGAATTAGATTCTTTATTAATTACTGTCACTGATAAAATGGAGTATTGCATCTTAGTCTATACATGATAGATTTGATTATATTTGCTGGCTAAAGGTTTTATGGGAAAGAGAGAGCAAAAATACTTCAGTATCTCAGAAACTACTATGGTTTGAATGTGTTTTCTGACAAATTTAGGTATTGCAAATGTGATAGTATTAAGAGATGATCAGGCTAGGAGGGTTGGCTCCTGGTGAATGAGATCAAGGTCTGGTATGGTTTATATCTAAAATATCTCCCGAAATACACCTCATGTATTCACAGATGAGCTTTTGGAGGTGATTGCATAATGGGGGTGCTATACTCATCAGTGGATTATTACACTGACGAGTTCTAACTGAATGTGTCCTTAGGACTAGGGCCCTGACAGAAGAGGACTGTCAGGGGGTGTGACCTGGAAGGCTGCATTCTTGTCCCACCTCTTTCCTTCTCTCTCTACCTCTGGCCATTGGGTTGAGCAGCTCTCTCCTGCCATGCCCTTCTACTATGCCATTTTCTGCCTCAGACCCAATCAGTCAGTCATAGGCTGAACATTATGAAACCATGAACCAAAATAAACCTGTACTCTTTGAAGTTTTAGATGTTGAAGATTTTTTCCCAGTGACAGGAAAGCGATGAATGCAAGGCCCAATGAAAGATTTCACATAGCCTTCAGTGGCTTGCTCATCTGGCTGCGTTCAACCATCTGAGGAAACATGACGCCTCCTCTCTGGAGTATGCAGCTCCCTTCTGATGATTCAACATACTGGCATCTTGATTTTGGACATCCCAGCTTCCAAAAGTATGCAAAACTAAATCTTTGTTTTTTATAAATTACTCAAGCTCAGGTTATATGTTAGAGCACATGAACAGATAAATACATAAATAGATTTTTAAAAAGTGATGTGATTCACAGTTTGTTTTTAAATTCACTCTATGTGTGTTTCAGTTCTTATAATAAAAATATCATAAGCTATGTGGCTTACAAACAACAAAAATTTACTTTTCAAATTCCTGGAGAATAACAGCCTAAGATCAATGTGCAAACAGATTTCATATCTGTTGTGGGTCTATTTTCAAATTCATAGACATCTATGTTCTCTGTGTCCTCAGCGAAAAGGACAAAGGAGGTTTCTGAAGTTTCTTTTGTAAGAATACCAATCATATTCATGAATGTTTTGTTTTTGTGACCTTAATTACCTCTTAAAAGCTCTACCTACAAATAGTACCATATTAAGAATAAGATTTCAACATATTAATTTTGGGGAAACATACTTAGTCAAAAGTACCCTAACTAATGAGGTACAAATAGGGGACTGCGGATTTAGCTCAGTGGCTCTGCACCTGCCTCCCAAGTGCAAGGTCCTGAGTTTGATCCCCAGTACCAAAAAAAAAAAATCCATGAAGCAAAAATAGGATTAAATACACTACATACTCTGTTACAACAAATGATGAAAAATTCAAGATACTTCACCATGTAACTAAAAACGAAAAAGAAAAATATCCATGTAATTCTAAAAGTGGGAATCTGGCAACAAATGAAGAAATATCCATCTTTAAAGGTAAGTTAATAATACAAAGAAATTTATTTTTGAATATAAATGTTATAATAATATTGACATTTTTATAGCTAATCATCTCAAATATGGCTAAACATATTTCAAATATGGCTAAACATCCCAAATATCTCAAGAGAATGACAGAACAATTTTATCATTACGGCACAATCCATTCCTTTAAATAAATCCAATCTTTATAAAAATGGAACACAACAGGGGCCGGGGTTTTAGCTCAGTGGTCTTGCGGCCTGCTGTGCAAGCACAAGGAGCTGAGTTTGATATCCCCAGTACCAAAAAAAAAAAAAAAAGGAACACAAGAAATGTTATCATAATATATAGACACATGAATCAAATATTAAATACAAAAAGAATAAAAGAATGAGTAATACAGTACTGGAAGGGACATATCACTGTTTAAAAATACACTAGGGGGGATATTAAGAAAAAAAGATATGCTAAAAGGGCACCATGTAAGACATACTAGTGTCTATAAAAGTTATGAACCATCAAATCTTATGTCTCATATGTGCATTCTGTACAAAAGAGAAATTTTTTTATTTTTAAAGTATCCTGCCGAGGGATTTGAATTGTTGAAAAGGTAAGGTACATGCTATGGCATAAGAAGAAAACAGAAAGATAGGAAAAAATGACACCCAAAACACATAAACCCAAATAGCTAAAAATTGTTGGAATCTTTATGTCCTTCGGAGAATAACTGGGAAAATTTGACCAATAGGAATTATGCTAAATAATTATTTAACTTGTTTCTAATAAAACTTCAATATTCCTGAAAGGAAGTTTTCAGGAAACCTAAATGTCAAATGAAAAAAAAACTGTAACACAATAGAAAGAGAGTGGGATTTATATTTACTTTTAAACTATTCTTAAAAACCTAGCGCTATATTTTTGAAATATTTTGGAAGTATAATGTAATTGCATGTAGAAATATGGTTACAATTCTATTTTTAAATGAATATTTATCACAAATGGTACATGATAAAAGAAATTATCAAATTGTGATTTTAAGAACTTCTTTTAGAAGGATGTTGAAGAGGCTCTCTCCATCTTAACCATTTTATATGTTATAGTTCCATGTACAGTTCAGTTGGAAACTTGAAATTGGTACCGTGTGTGTGTGTGTTAGTTTTAGTAGAGTACTTATGTTATTGGTTTAGGAAATCTACTAAAAGTAATAGCTAAATCTGAGCAATTCTGAGCAATCAGGTAAAAGAAAACCCAGACAGACAGAAAAATAAAGAAAGGAAGAAAGAAAGCAAGCAAGCAAGCCAGCCAGCCAGCCAGCCAGCCAGCCAGCCAGCCAGCCAGCCAGCCCTGCTTGCTTATAACTGAATTCTAAATGGTTAAAACAATTATTTACTCCTTGAAGTAACTTCAAGTAAGGGATAATGCTTTTAAAAGAACACATTTGATGATGTAGAAATCAAAAGAAATTCTAATAGCAACTGAAATTATTTTTTGGAAAATTGGATGAACTAAGTGATGTATTAATGAACAATAAATAACTTTATACATTAAATCTATAAAATATTTAAATATTGAGTTTGTTATAATGTACAGCCAAGACACTGGCAATCACAAAAATTGTAACACTCTCCCCAAGGAACAGAAGCAGTGTCATTTGCTGAGATCTGTCCCATTCACATCTCACTGTAGGTCAGGAAGTAAAAAATTCATAATTTAGATCATAGGCTGTATGAAAACATGAAATTATAATTCAAAAATGGCATATATTCTATTTTTATCAGATGAAGCAATTTGCTTATGTTAATGAGAAGATGATGTAGCTCAAATTAAAACCTGTCAATAAACCATTTTTTTCCTAAAATGCCAATGTAGAGAAATTAAGACTATAAATTTAGAATATAATCTTATTACTAGATGACATAAGGGACAGATTGTGATCCACAGAAGTTTAAAAATGAGTTAAACAGATTAAATCCTTTGAAATCCAAAGTACATATTTCATTTTAATTGTGCTAGTTCAGAACACTTCCTATACAATATGATTTATAAAATCATAATAGAAAGATATATCTTTTTATATCAATTCTAGGGGTGACCAAACTGTTCTTTTGCATTTGGGAAATTATGCAGCCTTTACTTGGACTTCACTTCTAATGCATGGTCTTACAAAATCCCAGTGGTATTTCCATGGTAATGAGCCTGGATTTTTTCTGTCTCCCATTTTAGGATGTGTTGTTTTGATAGTGTGTGTGTGTGTATCACATCTATGTGTGTGTATCTGAACTGACATTCCTTACCAACTCTTTAAAAATTTTTCATTGACATACTACATGCAAATATTTATAGGGTAGTGTATGATGACTCTGTATTTGTATACAATGTGCAATAACAAAATCAGGGTAATTAGTGATTCCAACTCTTAAAATATTTATAATTTCTGTGTATTGAGAATCATACCTTTTCATATTAAATAATGTACATGTACTTTTCTTAATCACACACACACACACACACACACACTGACACTGTTTTAAAAGATGACACAGCTTCCATAATCCTTTCATCATAACAAATAATATACATGATTCTTACATGGTTATAGTTCATCCCATTTTCTATTCCGCTTCTATTTTGTAAATTTTAGCATAAATTTAATGTTTCATCTTGGATTACTTTTCTAGTTCATTCTATGCACTTATAATTCTTCACTAAATAAAACTCACCAGGGTAATTTATGAGATAATCATCAGGCATCACATATATGTCTACACCTGAGTTCTAAGAAGTACCCAAACAAAGGCATATATTGATTGTCGAAAAGATTATGCTACATGTTGCAGAATGGGGATGGATATTAGGAGGAGTTTTAGAGTCAAGGGGAGGCAGCAGAAATAAATGTTAGATGACTTGAAGAGGTTACAAAATTAGTGGGGATATAATGTCTGCGCCATGGCTCTGATTGTAGATAATGGCAGGATCTCAAATAAGGGGCTACTCAAGGAACCAAACAAGTTATCCTCTAAGAAGAGGACCTTATAATTTCCAAAAATGGCCTTACTCAGAGAGGAATTGCCAAGTTCTATACCCCTGAATGGTAAAGGGCAGGGAAAAGATTGACTGTGAACTCATGGTAATTGCTTTGAGATGTGTACTGATCCACAACTGTTGAGATAGGATACAGTAACTTAGCACAATTAGCTGAATGTGTTAATAATAATGAGTCTGATTAAATTGCTGCCACTTCACTAGAAATATAATTCAAGAATAAATTTAAAGGAAGAAAATGAAAGACATTTACTGTACACTTGAAAGTTTGTACTAAAGTTCAAAACTGCTAAATATTTTTTTCCCTTTCCTTTCTCCTACTCCCCCACTTCCCCTCTCCCCCCTCCCATTTAGACCTTTTCTTTCTATTTCACATTATCAATTCTATATTTTGGTTCTCATCTACACTTTCATTTTCTCACCAGAGAACCACTGAAACCATTGGGGTTGAAGGGAGGGCAGGGGAATAGGGAAAAATAAGAACCAAGATATATCATGTACAGGTACAAATTCGAAATGATGAATGTCATCATATTGTATACATAAAATGTACCAATAAATTTAATGAATTAAACTGCTAAATAATCCAGTCTGAAACAAAAATGTGAATTTTGTGAATTATTTTCTGCCCTTTTGGATTATTTTATTGAATATGTCATGCATTGGAAGTGGTAA
>NW_004624789.1:9455637-9483750 GCF_000247695.1 Heterocephalus glaber | reverse complement strand
TGGGATTCCATCATGTTCCTCAGCTCCTCTCTAGATTTATTAATCATGTCTTGCACTAGGGGCACAATTTCTCCTGTTATCTGAGAAATTACTTCTGATTTCATTTTTTCTAGATCCCTTTTTGTTGCCAGTTCAGTGGGTCGAGGTGGTTGAGTATCAGAGTATTCCATCTCATTTCCCTTTGGGGTTGCTGTAGGTGACTTGTAAGTCTGGTTTTGAGACTTATTTATGTGCTTTCTCATTTCGACTGTGTGGGCAGGGGGTGCTATTAGTGTCCGCGAGGCTCACCGTGTCTGAGCTGGGAGAGGTGGGCCAGGGGCCGGGAGCAGTGGTAGGGATGGTGGCCCGAAAGCCCCTTCCTTTGGGCCAGGAGTGGCAGGATGTTTGGCGGCCCGGAAGCCCCTTCCTCTGGACCAGGAGCAGTGGGACAGTAGCTCAGAAGCCCCTACCTCTGGGCAGGAATTCTTTAAATGCTGAGAACTTGATTAGCTCCAGTACAGTGGTCTAGTGGTCTGGTGTCCTCTGTGTCCTTGTAGTGTGGAACCAGCTGGCTGTACAGAGAGGAGGCCAAAGGAGCATGGGGGGCGGGGTGTCCAGTGGATTGCTGCCGGGGCATGTGCTGATTTGGTGTTTTCAGGGCCACTGGTGACCTCAGGACTGCATCCGCAGACCTGCCTGTCTGCAGCGGGCTGATTCGGTGTTTTCCGCGCGACTGGTGACCTCGGGACCATGTCCGCAGACCTGCCTGTCTGCAGCGGGCTGATCCGGTCTTTAGGAGATTTATGTGATAGCATTTTAGGTTTTAAAAAATTCTTTTGAAAAGTCATTGCTCCATATTTTCTTATATTTATTTACTTGAAAACTAGTGAGGTTAAATCTTGTCCCTATTCTTTTCTTTAAATCAATTTTAATGAGACATGAGTCATGTAAAATAAACTGCAGTCAATTTGATAGCATATAATTTGATGGGTTTTGGTGAAACGATCACAATAGAATTGTAAAATATCACCATTATCCACATGAGTTTCTTTACCTCCTTGGAATTCATGTCTCATAACATTACACACAATGGTCTGATTATGTTAGAATAGTTTACATTGTCTAAAAATTCACATATCAATCAGTAAGCTTTTTTTTTTTTTTTTTTGGTACCGAGGATCAAACTTGGGTCCTTGTGCTTGCGCAGCAGGTGGTAAAACCACTGAGCTAAATCCCTGGCCCTCAGTAAGTATTCTTTCAAGCTCATTATGTATTCTTTGCTAGCTTTCATTCAGCATAATCATTTCTCAAAATTTAGTTTCTGCATTTTTCTTATAAAAAAATTTTTGGGACATTTTTCATTTACATTGTAATCAAATTTAAAACTGTCTTTTTAAAAACAAATTAATACATCAATGGAATTTCATTTTTTATAACAAGACATTGGTTTTTACAATTCTAGCAACTAAATTCTAAGAAGCTATAAAACTATGGATTTAGAAAACACATTTTATCAAATACTCCATCATGTGAATTGAATACTTAACAAAGTAAATACTCATTTTTCTGTCCATTTTCAGTCAAAATTGAAGTAGAATGCTCCATACATTAAGAGCGTGTTTTCATTTTGCATGAAGTCTAATGTAAATGGTACTGCAGTATGAAACCAAATGAATGTTGGATTTTTCATGTTTCTTTTTACTTATAAAATTATAATATTTCATGTAAATGTTTACATCCAGTAACCTAATAAATAAAAGAAAAAACAAAGGCATATATTGATTCTCAGTTAAATGCTTACACTTAAGGAAAAATGTCTTATCAGTTCAAGAATTAAATTTATCAAATTATGGTCCAAATGATTATAAGTAATTTATTAGTTTTGTTAACTTATGTAAGAAACCCTATTTAATTTATATTGATTTTTAGTTAATAGAACATTTATCAGGAAACTAAAATGACTTCTATAAATTGTAAGAAAGGACACTGCACAGCTAACCCTTGTAGCACAGAGAATCTTCCTGAATTTAAATAAGCACAAGTTTATTCTATTTTGATATTCATGGTGATCACATCACCTATTAAAGAAAAGAAAGAAAAATATTTTTACTGAGCTCTGATTATAAGCAGAAACTATAGTCAATACTTAATCTATACTGTCTCATTTAATACTCCCAATACTCAAAGGCAGAACTATTATCTTCATTTTTCAAATGAGGGAACTATTGTTTAATGTGAATAAATAAATGGAACAACTTTACCTATGGAATGAAAAGCTATACCACAATGCTCCTCTCTGAAAAGCTGGCTACTAAAAAGACTCAAATCAGTCCTCAGGTTTCTCTTCTCTGAAAAAAAAAGTTCCTTCGCTCACTTCTGGATGGATTAATCAAGCTTAGTATTTCCTATGTATGTCTTTTCTTTTTTCTATACAACACTTCTGAACTATGAAAAAAAATACGAATTCTGAAATGAGGTTGCATGTATTTAAATGGTAGGAAAAAAAAAGAAATTTTGGTCACTGTCAGTGTTAATAGGAATTCTAGACACCCAACTTCAATTTGGGGAAAAGGATGTCAGATTCTGAACTAAATTTGAAAAAAAAAAAAAAAGAAGAAATATGTGCCTGATTGCAACTATTCTTGATTAAGAACTAATTTAGAAATGGGTCATCAGCAAGATATTTTACTCAACCACATAATAGCTATAGCCACAAAAATAGACTTTCTTTAAAGGCAGTATACCTTTGGAACAGATGCTATTTCCTCACAGTTTTAAGAGCAACTGAGACCATTATAAAATACTAGAAGGTTGGATTTTGGTTCATTAAACAAGCAACTAGATTCATTTATTTTCAGTCAGAGCTTTCATCATTCTGTTAATGTTTATTCATGCCAATTCTTAACAGACTAAAAATAGCTGGAATTCTACTAAAACTACTATTCTTCAGGTAACATGAACACAATTCAGTTGTAAAAGAGTAGATGTAAAGTATTTTTTCCAGTTTCAATTGTAAGAACTATTCTTTTTATCGTCTCCCATTAATCTCAATTCAATCCCTTGTTCTCTCTACTTTCTCTTTCTCCTCCATAGTAGGATGCTAAATTACTTTTTATTTAAAAAATATGATGCACAATGATAGTGTGTCCTTTATAATAAGTTCAAGGGTGTTATGCTAAATCCTCTATATATCTTATCTCATTTAATTCTAACAAAAGACTCCTGGCACAGGTACTGCTCTTTCTCCTTTCTTGTAGTGGTGGTTGAACAGCTTGTTGTGTGAATGGCAGAATACAGCTTTGAAAACAGTCCATCTGTGTTCACTGTCAGCATGCGTCATCACTAAAGTACACTGTATCTCCTTAAATTACACCTAGAGGCAGCAGAATTTCCAGTGAAAATCATAAATAACTTCTTGGATGGATTTATTATTATGCAAATCCATTCTGCAGTTGATTTCAAAAACCGGAATGCTTGTCACTATATAGTGGTATGCTTTTGCTTTATTTTTCAGTGCTTGAACACAAATCAGAAGGAAGAGATATTTAAAAACATCTAACACTAAAATGGGAAGAATAAATAACCAAGGAGCGATAAGGAAGCAGCTTTATAAATGTGAATTCTTTGTGGACAGAGGCTGTCTTGTTTGATGTGATATCTGCAGAGGACTGTAATATTGATTATGCCCAAAGCAGGCTGTGAAGAGTTAACCCCACAATTGTCTTGTTTATAGAAGTGAGTCTGGCCAAAGCCTATGTGCCGAGGTCAGAGAAACTCGCACCCAAATTCCATTCCCATAACTAAAACCTTCAGACTAGAAGGACAATGTTCTAATTACAATCATATATTTTGTCTATTCTATTCCTAATTTGAGAATGCTTTGTGTTATCCTTTATGAGCTTTGTTTACATTAATTTCCATAGAAACCACACATTGCCTTTACCCTAACTGATTGGGAATAAAAGCACCTGGGACTGTCCTGGGACTGCTGCACTGACATTGGTTGTCCTGGCACCCCACTTTCTATTTCTTAGTTCTGTCTTAGTGTATTCATTTTCTCAGGCCTGTGGCGCACACTGGGCAGGTGGGTACTGGAACCTGACTACAGAGGTCTCTACCAGACATCTTGGCTCACAAAGATGTGGCTTAGATGAACATTTTTTAAAATTTTAGACTCTATTTACTTCTGTATTTGGATTCTAAATTTTAGCCACTGAAAGAAAGAAGCTGCAAACATCCTTGTGTTCATTTCATTCATTGTTCAATCCCCTCATGTTTGAGAATGCAAAGTGTTTAGAAATTCAGAACAATTAGATACCAGGATATGTGTGCTAATTCTCAAGTATAAAATTTATTCATAATACTTACAGATGACAGGCATAAAATAACAATCTTCTTTATATGCAATTATAACAAGCTTCAATAATGACCTGCAGTTAGAATGATACTTTATTTTGACGAGTAGTTTCAAATAAGTAATAATATAAACATATGGCAAATATTTGTGTAGTTTTGTATTTGAAAGAAACTGGTACATATTTAAAAAAATAAGCTGTCTTCTCCAATCTACCACCTTATTTCAATATCAAGTCTCAACAGAGTAAGAAGAGCAGATGGGGCCATAGGGTATATTTATTTGTATCTGGCTTTGATATGCAAATTACTGTTCTAAAAGAATGTAAAATGAACTGACCAAATCTTTTTCATAAGAGAATTCTTCTAACTAAAAGAGGAAAAAAAGGGGGGGGATAGATATTGTGATATCTGGGAGTGACATGCTTTGTCATTTTACTTGCCAATATAATGTACTCAAATGCAAAATCTGCCTCCATTAAAACACATTAAAAAATCAATTTCAGGGTATGAAGTAAAAATGTTATAAAAAATTCATTTTGCTAATCTTATATCTGATTCTTTACTCAGGGTGAAATTTTTCTTTTTTCATAATTGAATTTTATAACTCTTCAGCAGAGAAAATGAGATATTGCTTTATTTGAGGATTTTTATCTATATAGATATAAATAGAACACATATTTTTTCTGGTACTACAGATCAAACTCAGGATCTTGTACTTGCCAGGTAGGTGCAGCACTGCTGAGCTACATCCCCAGCCGTAGAATATAATTTTAAAGGGAACATTGTAGAATGAGAAAAATCTAAGAGTTTACTTCTAAGGTTTACATAATATAAAATTGAATACTGTATTTTCCCTGATAATAAGTTTTAGTCTCATTAGATTATAGTGCATTGATAAGTAAATATATATATATATATAGTAATAGAACATGAAAAGCAAATTATAGAAGGCAAATTATAAAGATGAACATAAATAATGTACAAATTAAGTGTTTGAAATCTAAATATGAATCTGGTTAGGTGAAGTCCTATGTGGAAAAGAAATTCTAAGTTGTAAAATAGAGGAAAAGGCAAAATAAATTTACAGTGTAATTAAAACATTTAAAAATATTAAATACTGTACATGAGATTTAAAAAGCTGTGACAATAAACTTGGGAAAATACTTCAGATAATTTAATCTCATAACAAACAGTATGGATGACTAATTACTAGTAAAATAAAAATACAAAAGGAAAAAAGATAGAAAATGTTTCATATAAAGTACACCTTTCAGGAGAGATATGTACTGTAATGCAAGTTATGCTGTATAAGCTACTGTATCTGGAGGTCAAATGGGAATTTCCTCTGAGCCTAGCAATTTTGAAAAGGGCCATTTTGAATTTAATCATTTCTAAAAAATCTAAATTTATAACTCAGAAACTTTAATAAGTGGAACTATTTCAAGCAATGGTTTATCGGGATCCACCAGTTTCACTGCCTAATCAACAGCAATAAGGAACAGTGAGAGATAATGTCCCTTGGGGTAATGTGAAGAGAGGTTTGGTAAAAGAATTTCTCATATATCTGCTGTTGCTACATGTCTGCTATACCTTGGATCTTGAATGTTCCCCAAAGGGTGACATGCTACAGGCTTGACTGCCAGCCTGTGATACAAACTTTAGGAGGTAGGGCCCAAAGGCAGAAAGTTAAGTCATCTTGAGGAGTGGTAGGCTTCAAAGGGATATTGGGAACCCCAGCTGCTTTTTTTCTTCCTTTCTTCACTCAAGCAGGAAGCACATGGAAAGGGTACCCTACCAACAGGTTTTCTTTTTTGAGGAGTGGTTAATAAAGAGTAGATAGATGAAATATTTTGAGCAAGCATGACCTGCATCAACAGTGATCAATGAAATATGATACCTCTTACATAAGCACAAGCACTATACAGTAGAATACAGGCAATGGGAGGCCAGCCAAACAGAAGTCACTTGAAGTCAGTGTCAGTCTGAGAAGCACCAGTAACTAACAAAAAGAGAACTACAATATCATGAGGACATTTGGCTACTCTTGTCCCATCACAGATGGAGATGGCATTTAGAAGTGGGAGAGAGAAGAGGTATCCGGAAACCCACCCACATTCTAATATTCTCAAAGCTACAAGAGCTGTCACCACAGATGGGAAATGTAGAAAAAAATGTGAGCAAAATCTGATTGACATTTTAAAAATGAGTAATAGAATAAACTAATAATCCAAGAAGATGAAAAGTTACGGCATCTGTCCAAAAAAGAGCCAAAGTAGATGCCACTTAGAAAAAAGGGAGGTGAGATTTCATTTCAACATAGTTGAAGGCAATTTTTGGAAAAATTTAAATGAGATCCTATTAATGCAATGATATATGTGTAACTCTTCAAGAGTTCAGTTATCCTACCCTGTGGAATACTTAGAATAATGTTGTGTTTTGTCTTTCTGAATCACACCATACATCATAAACTCAGGTTTCTATCTATAAGAATTCGAAAATGAAAAGTGTTATTAAAGTCTGTGGCATACCCAGAAATAATTATGCCCTGCATATAGTGTAAGAATGTATTATTAAAAAATTCCTTGATATTTCATATGTGCCAAGCACATTTCTGGGT
Source organism: Heterocephalus glaber (assembly GCF_000247695.1). Next base: position 9,476,798 of record NW_004624789.1, on the reverse strand, counting down.
ATAATGATCTTAATGATGAATGAAGAGAGTCAGACATGGCCTTGGTACTGTCGAATTACACTGGTCTGGGAATAGACCAGAGTTGAGGAAGAATTGTCTCAAGAAATGAAGTTAGAAATAACCTGAATAATGAAAAGATGTCAGCCATGAAGATCTGGATGTCAGGAAGGAAGGCAAAGTGTTATAGCCTGAATTGTGTTCTCAAAATGCTAAGGTGGAAGTCTAATTCTCATTCTGAATGTTTTGGGTGACAAGGCCTTGAAGGAAGTAATAAGGGTCATAATAGTGGGCCTAATTAAAAGAGATTATTGTCTTTATACAAAGAGGAAGAGACACCACAAATACATGTGCATAGAGGAAAGGCTTAATTCAAGAGACTTAGGACGCTGCAGACCCTTTTTAATTTGCTGTGAACTGAATTGCCCTAGGAATGAAATTTTCTAACTTGGCCAGGTTTAGATTACATGTCTTGTTACTTTGATATCATGACCTTATCTGTGAACTTTTTTTCATGCTTTAAGTATATTTTACTATTATGAATGGGTATAACATACATACTTTTTTATATCTAGCTTTATTCTGAGAGGGTTTTCTGGGGTTATCTGATCTAGCTTCAATCTGTGGATCTGGTTGGAGTTGGCTCTTCATTGCAGTGTGGGGCTCACTTTAATCTAATAAATCCTAGGAGAGTGCTTCTGGTGTTGACAGAGGTGCAAGAGAACAAATTAGATCTCTTCAGACATATGCTCAGAACAGGCACATTTTAAATGAGACTTTTATTCCATTTTCTAAAATTCACAGCTGAGGCCAAAGGCAAGGAGTCTAGGAAAATAAGTGCCCTTTAATGTGAAGGAAAGCAAAGTTACAAAGGAAAGTACCTAAACATATGGTAAAAAAAACAGGGCCAGAAATTCAAATGTAAATCACTGTATTCAAATATTGCACCTTATTAACCTACCTCTGAGAAAATGACACAGATTAAAACAATTGTGTACCTATTAAAATATATATGTAATATCCATATATCTTATATATAACACAGATTTTATATATATATATATATATATATATATATATACACCTAATATATAGTGTATATATACATATGCTCTTCAGTTTATTGACAATCTCCACAATCTGCACAAATTAAATTTGTCATATTAGGACTTTTTTACTACAATGGTATTATATGGAATAAAATTATACTGCTCATTGAAATAACAGGATAGGACAAAAGTATGATTCTTGAGATTTAAAAAAAATCAAATGTGGTCATCTTACTATTGCTTCAACTCACACCTAGAGAAAATGGCCAGGGTGCAGCACAGGGAAGAGGTAGAGGTTGACAATCTACCTAAATTGAGGAAATGTAGCGGAAAGCATGGGGACAGTAACAGCAGGAATTCAGCAGGTTATTAGAGAGGAAAGTGATGAAAACTCCAAGATCTCTAGAGGGCCCCTAGAGTACCCAGTCAAATGATGATCAAAACTTTGTGTGAGGAAATCACATAAAGCCAAGGAAAGCAAAGGCCATGCAGAGGGTTAGAAATATTTGCTTTAGTGCTGAGAAAAATGAACAGATCATCAAGAAACCATAGGTCAAATTTATGCAATAGAAATACATGTAAATTGAATGCTAAAATAGATGGCAGATGGAGAAATAATGAACAGCTTTCCAAATTTGATAAAAATATAAATTTATGAATCTAAAAATTCTAGTGGAATTTAAGTAACAAAAAATGAGAAATTTGCAATAAGGCAGGTCATAATAAAACCACTGATGGTCTTAAAAGCAGTCAAAGTATACATGTTCAGAGTAACAAGATAAGGATAATACCAGACCTTTCCATAAAACAGTTTAAGGGGAAAGATAATGTACAATCCATTTCAAAGTAAAATAAAATTTTAAAAAATTTGTCAACGTAGAATTTTTTAGCCCAATGAAACTGTCTTTGTAGACAAGATAAATACAGAGCTCTTCAAATATATAAAGGCTGAAAGAATTAGTATTAGGAAACATATACTATAAGAAATAGTACAGTTAAACAGAAGTAACATACCAGGAAGAAACCTGAATCTGCAAAAAAGAATGAAAAGCCCTAGGAATGATAACTATATGTATAAACATGAGGATGTTTTATTATTATAAATCTTTAAAAAAGAGAAATAATCTTTTAAAGGAACAATAGCTTTTTTCTGTTGCTTATCAACACGTTTTAATTGAAACACATGACAATATTACAAAGACTTCTGTTGCGGGGAAGTATAATAAAAGTATACAGTTGCTAGGCTCTTATACCATATATGAAATTTTATAAAAATCACTGAAAGAGAAACATAACATTAAACGTGCTAATAATACAATGAAGAAGTTAAAATAGAACTATGAAAGATAGTCAATTATTTTTAAAAAAGAAGAGAAAAAAAATATAAAGTAAGCCAGCATGGAATAGATGGACAATCAAAAGACACTGAGATGCTAGGTTTAAACCTAACCACATCAGTAATTACACTAACTTCAGAAATGTAAGCATAACAACTGTAAGGTCAAAATTTTCTGAGAGGATACAACAACAGCAAAATCAAAACAACAATATCTGGAAAATCCACAACCTAAATATATGTTGCCTACAGAGAAACCATTTGAAACATAAATAATGGAAAAATATGTAATATGATAGTAAGGATCTAAAGAAAGTTAAAATTGGCTATATTTTGAACTGAAGGAAAATTTTAAAATAGCATATTCATTTTTGTGATTCAACTGATAAAGATAAATTTGTAGCATGATATTCCTATACTTGAATGGAAAAAAGGTTTCAAATCAATGCCTCGGTTCCTAATTTAAGAAACTAATGGAGAGTGGGCCGTGGGGAAGGGACGAGCAGCACCAGCACAACAGCAGTGAATGAAATTAATAAGGATAAGAGTGAAAACCAATTATATGGTTTATATGGGAAGAAATTATATGGGAAGAAAGAAAACAATAGTGAAAATAATGAAATCATAGTTATTCTTTAAAAATATCACTGATAAGCTTCTATCCTAGATCAGCTAGGAAGATGATTTAAGAGGGATGCAAGACCATATCAATGTACAAGTATTACTTATATTAGCATCTATAAACATAAACAGTTGGACATATTTACATAGAATATGACTTAGAGAACAATCTTCCCAAAGATGTGGACAATTTGTACACAAAAACAAATATTGCTGAGAGAAATTGAGAAAATTTATGGAAAGATATACTTATGAAATCAGAAGGTTTGTATTTTCTTCAAATTGATCAATAGATTTAACTCAGTCTCAATCAAAATCCCATTTCATTTTTTGAGGAATTGATGAGTTGCTTGCAAAATTTAAGCAAATGCAAACACCTACAATAGCCATGACTATTTTCGAAAATAGAAAAAATAAGACTTTTACTTTCTGTCTTAAAGATTTATCCCAAAGCTAGAATAATCAAGCTGTTTGGAATAGACAAATCAGTGGAGTAGAATAGGGAATTTAAAACTATACATACAAATGTTAAATTTATATCTGACAAAGTTTCAAAGATAACTCAGTGGAGAAAAGAAAGCCTTTTCAACCAATGGTGTTGGGAACAACTGGATATCCCAATGACCACCACCAATGAAAAATTATATCTACATCTCCCATTTAGATTTAGAATCCTAGATCTATATATAAAATCTAAATTTATAAAATTCCTGGAAAAATGCAGGAGAGTTTTTTTTTCTGTGTGTGATTTTTGCAGTTGGGCAAATGCTGGTGATAATAACAAAAGAAACCAAACCAGAACAAAACAAACCAACCACCACCAAAAAATGAACAAACAAACAACAACAACAAAACCCCCCAGTAAAACAGACTTCATGAAAATTAGAAGCTTATATTCTTTGAAAGTTCTTGTTAGGTGAAGGAAAATAAAGGACACAAAATAAGGAAAAATGTGTTCAAGTCATCTATTTGATACATGAATATATAATACCCTCTCAATTCTCTAGAATCCATAAACTTGTATGATTATATTTTAAATTGAAAAAATAAAGCATATGTAAAGATGTCCAATTAAATGGACAAAAATGTAAAATGACACTTCACCAAGCATATATATATATATATATATATAGATAGATAGATAGATAGATAGATAGATATAGATATGAATAGCTGATTAACATATTTAGTCAGTAGGGGAATTACAACTAAAATCGCAATAGGATGCCACTAGACAGCTTTAGAATATTTAAATTTAGAAAAGACTGATCACATCAAGTGTTGGGTAAGATCTGAAGCCACTGAAATGCTCTGACATTGCTGGTAAAAATGTAAAATGAAATAACCCTGATATGGCTTATATCTAGATGTCTCCCAAAGTCTCATGAGCTCAGAGAAAGGGCTTGGATCACTGATGTAGTGTTAGGAGACAGGGTCACTGGGGGAGGGGTGCAGGACCTAGAAGGATATGTCCCTATCTGGGCTCCTTCCTTCTCTCTCTGTTTCCAGGCCACTATGACATAAGCAGCTTTCCTCTGTGGAATACCCTTCCCCAATACCACTTCTGCCATGGAGCCAGTGGACTATGGACTGAAACCGTGTGCCAAAATAAACCTCTCTTCTGTAAAACAGGAGTATAAACTGTTTTAGAAAAATTTTCTTTAAAATTTATATATACATCTACCACGATCTGTAAGTATACTGCCAAGTATAAACTGTTTTAGAAAAATTTTCTTTAAAATTTATATATACATCTACCACATGTTCTGTAAGTTCCAGACTTTAAGAGACATACAACTATATCTCCAATTAAATAACTATATAAAGCCAAGAGTGGTGGTACACACCTGCAATCCCAGTACTAAGGAAGCTGAAATGGGAGAACAGAAAATTTGAGGACAGCCTGGGCTACATGGTGAGAAACTGTCTCAAAATCTAAAATAAATTTTAAAAAAAAAGACAAAAACTGTATACAAATATCTTAGAAACTTTTTTGTAGAAAATAGAAAATGATTGCAATATCCATCAATACATGAATGGGTATTGAAACAATAATCTAATACTCAGCAATAATAATGCATTATGCATAATTGATACAAATATATGCATGTCAAAATAATTATGTTAAATTAAAGCATAATAATCCTTGTGATATAAAATTGAAGCAATGTGAAATATGAACCAATGTACAGAAACTATAAAGCCATAGAGAATGATTGCAAGGAGGGGCAAGAGACAAATTACAGATGTGTATGAGGAAATATTTGGGGATGCTTCATTGCGATGCTGGCTTCACACTTGTGAACTTGTCAACACTGACCAAATTGCCACTTTAAAGCATAGTTAATATTATTACACTTGGTAGAGATATTATGAGTAAGTCTTGATTATCAAGTTATCTTGATTTTTAACTGAATCTGTCAGACTTTATTTTAAAGTAAACAAATCTTTTGTAATGTACAGAAACCTTCCTTATGCAATTTTTATATTCATTTACTTCTTTCTTGAAATTGTGATTGTCATATTAATTATGCAATAGTTTCTAGAAGGTGAGGAATTTCTTTATGAAAACTAAAGAAATTATTGAGATATTTATATTCATTATAAATAACAGACTAAGGAACACCAAAATGAGATATTCATTTCAAATGATAAAAATGAAAGATACATAAAAAATAATAATTTTAATATTGTAAGAGTAAAATTTTAAAGTATAGATTCTGTTGAAATATTTTAATTTATATTTAGATAAAAATATTTTTATATACAATGGCAAAATTTAGAGTTTTAAAATTAAAATAAGAAGTTCTGACTTTATTGTCAGAAGATACACTGCTCATTTGAAGTCTTAAGAGGATTGAATGACTATATATATAATCATTTATGGATATAAAATCAACTACACAAATCAAATATACAAAATCAGATATACAAAAAGTAAATATGAACAGCAGTGTTGCAAAATTGGCAAAAATTATTATTAAACCAGTTGCAATAGTTAAGAGCAATCAGTTCCAAGTTTTCCATACAAAAATGGGAAAATATTGTTATAAGACTTTGTGATACATAATTAAATTTAATTCTAATTAGTTACTATTATCTCTCTCTAGTGGACCCATATTATCTCTGGTCAATCCTCTATCTTTATTATGTCACCCATCACAGGAAGAAACACCTACTGGTACAATCAGCTATTTTAGGAAGACACAAATCCTCAATGCTTGTTTCATTCATCAATTTGGTATTTTCCTCTTGTACTCTGAGATTAATAAAACTGATTTTTTTCAGGAAGAATGAACAAAGTGTAAGTTATCTAAATGATGTATGTACATCAAGGAAAGGCAGCAACAGAAACTACTCTGAAATAGAAAGTAAATGGGCTGAATTTCTTTTAATGTTTTTAATTAAAAAATTTCACTTCCCACAGATCTTTATCTGCTATACAAGTTTTTCTGTTTTTATTGAAAAAAAATTCATCACTCCTATGAGCTTGGCAAACATAATAACACTCTCAGGCACTGGGAGAGACATCAGATCCCTGGGAAACTGTGTCTTCTAGAAGCAGGGCCACTTGTCCATCATGGTCCTTACCAGTGGAGTCTCCTCCTCTTCAGAGCCCTTTCCTTTCTGCACATGTTAATTTATCCTTCATCATTAGGGTGCTCATAACTATTCACAAATACAGCTTATTTAACTAATCCTAGCCATATATTCTTTTTAATATTAAAACTGGAGGTGGGGACAATCAATGGATATTTTTTCTTGCCTCTGTAATATTTTTAAATTTTCAAAGCATCTTTGTTTTTGCTACTGAAAGGATGATCCAGACAGATACTAATCATTTTTTTCTTGGATTCTTTGGGAAAAGAACACAGATGTATACAATTTTTCTAGGGAAAATTCCACTGCTGTTTCTAAGCCCTTTTAGTGACAGAGCTGGGAAAAAATCATTTCAAGGTTTACCTTTGCACAGATTTTTCCAATGCGGCATACATGTTTCTTCCTTTGCTTACACTGAAATGTTTCATCAACTACTATGACTTTTCTTAAAATATCTCTAATGTATGTTGCTTTCTCTTTTACCATGAGCAATTACTCCTAATTTTATTTCATAATTTTCTATTAAAAAGGATAGAAAATATAGATTGACATAATGATTTAGTAATTTTTTCTCCAATAATAAAAATAGTTAATAATCTAGTTTAACTTGCATATTCTTGGAAGGCTCATTAGATCTACCAATGACATCACTTTAATTAGAATTTAACACTTTCGTTCTGCTTGAAAATACAAAAATATAAATACATAAGATCTATATTTATATAAGTATATATATACATATATATATATATGTATATGTATATCCAACTTGGAAATGCTGACCATGTAGGAAGAGTCAAGCTCTCATAGAAAAATGAAGACTTAAAATGACATACTACTATTCAATGGCAATTAGTAAATAAGGAGGCACTGATTGTTATCATATTATGGAAAATTCTCTCAAAAGCACAGCCTTTTCCCTTAAGGGTTCTTACATATTTTGAGCTCAGCCCTTTGGAGTAATATTTATGTAAAGACATATTCCAAATATTGGATTCCCTTCAAAGTTTCACTATTCAATATATAAATTATCACTTTCTATGTTCTCTAACAAATCATTAAGTTGTGTAAGCATGCCTATCACCTAAATTATAAGTTCATAACCCCTTCCTATAGGTGACTGTGTACACACAAAAAAGAACCACATACAAAGAAAATGTGTTAAGTAATTGTTTTGTCCATTTCATCCAGTAAAATTTTGCCATATTTATCCCACACATACTGAAGAAAAGAAGGCAGGGAGGCAAAAAGGCAAATTTGAGCTTCTCTGTGTGATGAGAAAGATTTCAAATGGTGAGCAACATAAAGCTGATGATTTTTAGGAAGGAGATAGTTCCCACATTGAAATATGAAAAATTATTTTAGGATATAATGTCAAATATTTTACAAATTTTTAACTGTGATCAATTAGAAAATTATTTAATATCTATATCTTTATCTGTTAAAGGATGTCAGTAAAAGAATGGGAAAATATAATCACAACTCTACAGGAAAGTTTAATGAAGTAAACATTATAAAATCTTTATAAACATAATTATACAATGTTAATTGTCTAGTTTAAGTTTATTTCTTCAAGGGGCAAAAATAAAGGATATGGGAGTAGAGGACAGGGAAAAAGGAAATATAAAATATGTAAATGAAAAAATACAGTAATGTATTGCAAGTGAGTACTATGAAAATACATGCTAAAAATTTTAAAACAAAACAAATGCATACATAACATAAATAATTATTTTGGTTGGAAATAAAGGTCCTTATTTAGCCCCTAAGCAGACACTTCAACAATTTGGGAAAAATTTCAAAGAATGGCCATTTTAAACATATTTTATAATGTAACAAGCAAAATATATAAAAACATGACTTCCACGCAAGTGTCTGTGTCTCCATAAAAGTAATCAGAGAATTAATTAAATAGTATTAGATGAGTGTGGCATGTCTGTGTGCCCTGTTTTGCAAGGTCATGGTAATTAATAGTAATAAATAGCTTCCAAAAGCTAACAGATATGAAATCAGGGTTTACTAATCCTACATCATACATTAATAAAGACATTTATTGCTGAAATGTCAATCTAATCTGAAAGTGGGAAGAAAAAAACAGGAGCCTACTGGAAACTAGGTCTGTATCTCATATAAACTGTTTTCTTGAAATTTCTAAGTAAAAAGTAAGTTGAATTTTAATTATCATTTGCCTCTGTGCATCTTCAAAACATATAAAATATTAATTTACCAATTTTAATAAAATATCTTTTCAGTGTCTATAATTGCAAATAGTCAAGATATTATAAAATGAATTAGCTGTTACCAAAGAGAATTCTTGACAAAGGTAAATCAATAGAGACTGACACACCCCAAAGAGAAAATACATAAATCTCACAAACGTACATCTGGCTTTTACTAATATGATTTTTTTTTTTTTTTGGTACTGGGATCGAATTTGGGACTTTGCGCTTGCGAGGCAGGCAGTGGAACCACTGAGCTAAATCCCCAGCCCTGATCTTTCAGAATCTTGCAAGAGATCAAGATGCAATCCTTTTGAAATTATAATCCTTAAGGGCTTTACTAAATGTCTGAATAAAAGCAAGGCTACATTTTCAGGAAAATATTTCCACTGGAGGTTTTATTCTATGTTTAAGTGTAAAAGTGTCACACACTAGTAACTGGCTAAAAATAACAAATGTAACAACCTTATTTGTACTTCCAGACATACATTAATTTGCCTATAAACCAAATGTCTATACACATTATCTGTAAAGGACAGACAGTAAATATTTTAGGCTTTGTAGGCTTTTTGGTCTCCCATACAATTAATCAACTCTGCTATTATAGTTCAAAGTGGGAAAAGGAGTTTATAAATGAATGGGCTTGGCTGTGCTTCGAAAACCTTTATTTATGAAAGCAGAATAAAACTGGTAAACAGGGTATAGTCCATCAAACACAGTATAGGCTATAATTTGATACCCAAAATAATCTAGGAATTTTCTTTGATTGATCATAACCACATTTCGTATTTGAATGCCTTCTCTATCAAACAGATACCAAAAACTAATTTTGGATGTAAATTTAATTGATATTTACCAATGTTTCCTTTGTCTTTTATTTTTCAAAATTGGAACCTTTATCAGAGTTGTAAACTTCCATGGAAATGTTAATTTGTATTCTTCAAATGAGAAAGTTATCTTTTCCTTAGGCAATATTTTAATGCAACATTAAATTCAACACGGGAATTCTTTTGTCTCTAGATAACTCCTTGCACTGTACTAAAGAGAGGTACTTTCAATTATGAAGGTCACTCCTTTGGGTTTAGGAAAATGTGCAGGACTGTCTGTACATCCAAAGCATTATTACTCACCCATCTCGATCTTTCCTCTATAAAATCAAAATCATTACTTTAAATAATCTTTATATGCTCTCCATTCATTTTTTAATCTTTATTTTACCATACTTTAATTAACTCATGAATGTAGTAATGTAATCTATTTCCCTCTCCATACAGTAACATTGATAAATACTTCTCTAAAATATCTTCCCTTGAATACATTTTAATATCTGCCTGAGATATTATTCTTTTATGGTTCTTTCCCAATATCCTTCTGCATTTCTTTCCACTTATTATTTCACATACAATTTGAAGTCATTTCTAATGAGTTCAAAATGGCAAAACAATACAAATTTCAGAGTACTTTACAGTTCTAAATTAACATTTATAGTTTTAAATATCTTTGCACCCAATAACTCAGTATGTTTATTCTATTCTTCTTTGTATCACTCATAGAAACTTCTAAGTCACTGCAGTAGATACCATATTCTCATTCCCACTTGTAATAAAATAATGAAATAATGAAATGTAATGAAAACAATAATCTGTGATGAGCAAATAACTATTTTATTCGGTCAAATTTGTACTAAGAAAATATGTTAATGCCATGTACTGACAGTATGAGTAAATCCTTACTGAAATTATATGGTCATCTCAATAGAAGCAAGGGCCGGGGATTTAGCTCAGTGGTTTCGCTGCCTGCTGCACAAGCACAAGGACCCGAGTTCGATCCCCCGTACCAAAAAAAAAAGAGCATCTCAATAGAAGCAAGAGACCTTATAAAAAGCTGTCATGAATAAAAGCACTTACCTAAGCAATGGTATTATTTGCTATGTATTTTACAGAGTCATTTTTTTTTTTGGTACCAGAAATTGAACTCAGGACCTTGCATTTGTGAAGCAGGCACGGTGCCACTGAGCCAAATCCCTAGCCTTTACAGAATAATTTTGAAGACTTCATAGCAAGTTATAATATTTTATATGAATGGTAAGTTAGTTCACACTAATAATTATATGTGAATACATGTACATTCAATTAGACTTTTGAAAGAATAGGCTCTTGGTTATAGTGCAATTATTAAATTAAAAAAGAATTTTTGAAAAAGCTCTCATAATCTATGTTTATTGTATTTTTCAGAGTTTTACAGATTAAAATATTTTTATTTACTTCAATTAAAAACTATTAATCAACATGAAGTATATAAAGCGTACTTTATAAGACATAAAGACATAAAGTATATAGGCTAATTTATTGTAGTAGGATAAAAATAATCCATCCTGAATGGCCATTGAGCTTAATATATGAATATAAATAATACAAAATATAAGGATATTAGTCATTTTATGAAAAAATACCAAAAATACTATGAACCTTTTTAAAGAATTCTATCCAAGACAATGGCTGTTTATCTCTGTTCAATACAACAGTGTTTGCATCTTTCAAGAGATCATGGCTTTTCATAGCAGTCACTTTTAATACTCACAGAAAAGGGGAATAAATCTTGCTTTTTTTGGTCTGCTGTTGAAGATAAAACACAGCTTGTCTTTATGCCCCCAAAGTTACCATTAATTGTTGCTACTACATGCTTCTTTATATGGTGATAGTCCTGGAATAGAACAACTGGTGACTGGAAGTCTGCATTCCTTTAAATTTATCACTGCTCTATAGTTCCCTTAAAAACTGAGACTAACATTTCCAGCAATACTATATTATTTGAGATGCACATTAAAAGGTGTTTGTGCTAAGTTTTTACTAAAAATAATAACTGGTTATCAGTATTTATTTTTCATACAACTTTATAAGAGAAAACTACAGTCTTAATCACTTTCTTGTGGCTGGGATGAAACATTCCACCACAATTTAAAGAAAGAGGCTTATTTTGGTTCACAGTTTTAAAAGTTTCAGTTCGTGGGTGGCATGTTCACATGCAGAAACAGCATGGTAAGACCCTGGCAGAAGAAAGCTGCTTAAGCCATGGGGACCAGGAAGCAGAGACTGAAGAGAGGAACTTGGAAAGGAGACAGATACACCCCCCCATGTCATGCCTCCAGGGACCTACCTTTAACTAAGTCCCAACTCCTCACAGCACTCAGTCGCTAAACTCATGATCCACTCACCTTCCAAAAGCTCAGATTTTGAGCACATGAAATTTGGGTACATTCTAGATCTAAACCATAATAACAGCAAACTTTTTCCATTTACATTGTTACATGCCAAAAAAAAATCTAGTGTCAAAAGAAATTGGTTTTCATCTGATGGCCAATTTCTACAAACTTAAACTTTGCAGTACTTATTGATTATTTTTTGTTAGTACATGTTGGGAGTACATAATTTTTACATTCATCTTAAGGAGTAGGTACATGTTTTTAACATTTCCTAATTCTTTTTATTTTCCACCCCCTCCTTCTCCCTACTTCCTCCATCTCTGGACTCCCTTCCCATTTGCAAAGGATCTAGCCTTCTGTTTCCTATTGTCTATCTTGGCTTTTGTTTTGTAAAATTACTTTTACTTTAGGTTTCTCATAGAAGAAATGTTATGCAGTCTATTTAAATATACTTCAAATGAGTACAAATATCCTAAATATGCAACTAATTAAACTGTTGTTCATACTGAGTGCAATCATACTTCTGTATTCTATGATCATACTTCTGTAGTTTCAGTGCTAGTTCTGGATATAAAGTGAACGAACTTATAATGTGTAATCCACTTAAAGGCACATAATAATATTATTAGTTATCAATATTATGATATTTGGAATATTATTTAATCTGAATTACACAAAAATTTAATAAGTAAAATATGATATATTGTATTTTTTAAAAATGAAAGTATCTTGTTAAATGTCTTCTATCACATATTCAAATTCCTACAAAATTTCATAGCAAAAGATTTATTCTTAATGTTCTATGGTGCTATTTATGGGTTCTATATGAAAATAATCACAAGTTTGTCAAGATAGTTGAATTCTACTTCTGTAAAACAAAAATAAGTCTTACATTCATAAAAACAGCATTTTATGTTTAATTTGTCATATCGTCCATTTTTAAAATCTGATTTCACGGAAATTTACATATATCTTAGTTTCTTCCTGTTCTGACTATCTATACTGTGTGTAGCTTAATACTGTAGCTAATATGAAGAATCTTTACTGTACTGATTACATAATTTTAAAAAATATGATAATTCTTGATAAAACCTATATGTAACTTTCATGCTGAAAGTTTTTAAGAAACAGATTTATTCTCTATAGCTCTGTTTCTCCCTGTAGTCAATAGTACGGAAGGCAAGGAAAGGTAGTAATAGAAGTGTTAAATGCATGGTTCTATTTGTGCAGAAAAAAGTCCATTGAAACTAGCAGTACCTTGGTTTGTAATTTTAAAAATTTCTATATATCAAAGCTATGACATTTAGAATTTATCTCAGCTTTTCAATATATTTCAAGCATTAAAAATATTATCCAGACACGGTAGCCCATTCCAGTAATACCAGCACTCTGGAAAGCTGAGGCAAGAGGATTGCAGGTTTGAATCCAGATTGGGAAAACTGCCATTTTAAGGAGGCCTGTCTTAAAAAATGTAGTGGGCATTCGGTTCAGTGCTAAGGCCCTAGGTTCAATTCCCAGTAGTACACACACATACACATATACCTCACTAATGGTTACACTATTCAAGTGGAATATACCCATAACAAAGCTTAAAATATATGACATTAAGAGGTGGGAGGGGGCAGGTGACCATAATAGAAAGCTAGACAGATGGAAATCTATATAATAATATAATGGTAACATTATCGGTAAAACTTTAATCTGCAATTTCTGTGACAGTGGGCCAACAGTAAATAATGGTGTGTGTGTGTGTGTGTGTGTGTGTCTTTAGATTGTAACTTCACACAATTAACAAAATATTTCCAAAAACAGATAAACTCAGACAATAATTATCTTTGCTGCAAACTAAAAGGAAAGAAATAGAAAAGTGTATGACATTAGACCTTTCAAGATGGGAAGAGGTAATTTTTTCCTTCATCAGACAGAGATAAAACTATGAAAAAATACTTTAAGCACCAAAGATAGAGTAAGGCATTCTATTTAAAGAGACTCTGTCTTATGCTTCAGATCTATTCAATCTTTTAGGATGCTGTCAACTAGCTGCATTAAGTTAAAGGAGGTAAAGGAATAGTGAAGCAAATAGATAAATTAATAAATGGAATATACTTAAAGACTATGCAAAATAAAGAATTTGAAGTGTACACTTAGTGCATAGTTTCTGGCACAATGAATTGACAGAAAGATAAAAAGGATGCTATGATTTTAGGGACTTTTTTTGACCAATATATGATGAGTCTTAATTAATGGGCTGTAGTTATAAAATAGCCCTTGAACTTCCCAAATAGATGAGCAGTGTTTAAGCCACCAATATTACATCAGAAATGAGCATGGATGATAAAAGAAGCTCGCGGATATTGGGGCCAAGTGACACTGAGATGAGTCAGAGTGTATCACTGAAGTAGTGTTCAGGTCTGCTAGGGATCTTCACAATGCCTGCCTCAAAAGATTTCATCACCACCAAGAAGCAGTCAAAGCTGTGTGTTTCCATTATTTCCCATTCAATTATATATTTTCATTATGCCAATGCGTGTGTACAGTGCCATTCAATACATGCATACAGTGTTATGATGGATGACATTATGTTAGCTAGTATTTCCATATCCTCAAACTTTTAAAAATTTTTGGTTAACTGGCAATAATAGTACATATTTAGCTGGCACAGTGAGATATTTCAATATGTATATACAATGTAAACTGATCAAATAAGAGTAATGATCAATGTTTCCATCTCCTTATAATTACTTTATGCTTTAGACTTTGAGCTTTATTCTTCTAGCTATTCATAAAATTTATAATAGGTTTTTGTAAACTATTGTCACTGCACTGTGGTGTAAAACATACAGGTTATTACTTTCAATTGTGTTTGGATATCCATTATTTAACTTCCCTGTATCCTCCATACTGCCCCTCTCAGCCTCTCACAATCATTATTATGTACTTGGATCAATGTTTTCCTTGCAACATTCACATATGAGAGAGAACATGTGGTATTTGTCTTCCTGTGTCCGAATTACTTCACTTGATATAATGACCTCCAGCATTATTCTACTTTATTATCGGGAATTTTCTTTTTATGAATACCATTGTTTGTTTTCTGTTAGAAGTGGATCTCCTGACATTTACCTTATGAGATACCACATGACAAGAAGATGCATTTAAACCTAATACAGAAATCTTTACATTATCAGATACATGAAGATAAGTGTGTCCTTTCTGTGGGTAACGGTTCAGACTGTTTCTTAGATGACCAATTTTCCAGAATAAGTTGGATTTCTTCATCCATGATAGAGAACTGAGCCAGGAACAATATTCAATAGGATCCCAGCCAGGATGCTGGTATTCGCAGCCAGGTGTGGCCATGTAATTGTTCTCACTGTTGGTCTGTGATAGGACATATTCTTCTTGACTAAGAAGGGCATGTGCCTCCTACAGTCTCTGAGCTGGACACTGACAACTGCAAGGGTCCAGGGATGGTTATTTAGATAACTACAAGAAATCTGGATCACTGCATGAAGTGGAACTACCTGACTACCAGGAATAGTAACAGTAATTCTTTGGTAAATGTATTAGGCCTCTTAAGTGTTCTCTACTTAAGGCCTCAGGAAACCAGTTTGGGTATAACTGCAAAATCTGAAAATTAAAAGGAATATTTTTAAAGAAACATAAGAAAACAGAAAACAATAAAATATGAAATTCCCAGACAAGTTACCCTAGAAGTTACAATTTCAAGGCACATGATAGACATGGATGTTCAGAAATACAGCCAGCACACTAAATTATTTTAGACCTCAAATCAACTGAAATACATCTTGAAAACCCATAAGGAATAAAAATATTCATAAAAGAGACAAATAAATTGTAAAACAAAGTAGGCAGAACTGAAACAGTAACAAGTGAAAATGAAAAAAGGATTGACTAAAAGTAAAGGTTAAACTATCTCAATAGATAAGGTCATAAACTCCATGAGCAAAAGTGAAAATCCACATCCTATAAATTAGTGTTGAGGTTGAAACAGTCAAAAAAAATTTTTGTTTTAATCTATTTTAAAAACTGACAAAGAATAAACTATATTCAACTTTACTGTCTTGCTTGGAATGAATATTTTTTTATTTCTAGACTCGTTCAAACATCTTGATTTCATATTCTCCTTAAACCAGATGAAAGTGTGGAACTGCTTCATGAAAAAGCAGCTTTGTTTGGAATAGAAGGTTATATTGCAAGAGTTTATGTTTATGTGTGAGAACCTTTCTGATGTGAAAATACTATTTGGGACAATAAGTCTGCTCTTTTTTTTTTTCTGATTCCATTTCACCTTTCAGCTTTTCATTGTATCCTCAAGCCCCTTTATTTAATCCCAACAAATCCTGGTATCTCAAATTTTTTTATGTTCTCTGCTTCCACAATCATCTATGATAACATGATTAGACAGAAGATCATAAACTCAGAGCATAAGTGTTTCTGAACTGCAGCACAGGACTGTGCTGTGAAGTCTTAATATCAACACTCTCTGGGAGATAAAATCGATAGCTTAATCACTGAAGGCCTTGTACATCCCTTTTCACCTCTGTGAACAATAACACAGTGGTCCAAGGACTCTCAACATCCTTTCCTGCTGAATTTTAAAGCAGCACTAGAGGTAAAATGAATAACAAAAACATGTTTCTAGAAAAAGAAAAAAAAATGTAATGTTTTTGAACTTTAATTTCTCTCATGTATTTTAAAATTATATCATGCAATACTTTATAGGCTTAACAAAAGCATCCTTGCAGAATGTATATATTCCCACCAGGTCTAAAATTTTAAACTGAAAAAAATATCTCTGCCCGGTGCATGGCTGTAACCCCAGCATTCAGGAGGCTGAGGCAGGATCATGGCTGCGAGTTTGAGGGCAGTCTAGGCTACATGGTGAGTTCAAGGCCAGGCTGAACTACATAGCAAGACCCTGTCTCAAAAACAAAACAAACAACTAACATCTCTAACTTCAAATGCTACTTCTTTAACGAGATTTATCCTAAGTTAATGTTCAAGAGAAGCTTATTAGGGATTTATGTCACTTCTTAAACTCCTAACTGAGGTCAGACGGCTGAAAAAAATTGCATTTGATTTTCCGTGTTATTTCCCATTATTTCTTACATATTATTAAAAATAGATAAAATGAAGGATTATTTGACGTACATTAGTACTCTACAAATTAACATAATTTTAAAAATTCAAACCCTTAGAAAAACTGATGTTAAGTAGAATAAATTAGAACAATTATAATGTATTTATAACATCAATATGCTCGGCATAATAGTTTCAATAAAGAACCGATAAAATAAAATTAGAGTACTTAGGAAAAATAAGTTGAAATTTAAACCAAGATTAAAATACTGCTTATTATGTATACAATAGAATAACCTAAATTATTTACATTTGGTTTTAAATTTGCTTAAACTCTTAACATAATGTTTTTCTCTACTTTTGATGGATATAGTAGGAATAAGAGAGCTTCTTTCTTTTCTGCCTCCAGAATTTGTGTATTGGTATTCTTAACAATATTATAAAGAAATAAATCACAAATTCAACTATCAGTAACACAACTATTATGATGCAATATAATCAACTAAGTATAAGTAAATAAATATCTTCTATAGCTAAGGATAGAAATGGATTTATTCTATTTTAAGCCACCTTATTATGTCTTTGTCATATACCAGAATGAGTTCTCAAATTTGTTCAAGCAAATTATGAGAATCTCCAAAGCCTCATTGTAATTTTTTTAATTCATCATTTCTAAGAGCAAAGTTCCACATAAACCTATATATTGTTCCATCATTTGCAGCAGCCTACATTTCAGAATGGCTATGACAATCCAATTTGAAAACCGCTCAGGTCAAACTAGAGAAAATAGACATACGGAAAATAGAGTATAATTAATGAGTAACTTAGAGTTCCTCTGCTTTGGTTTTACTAAAAAGGAAAAATTAAAGTATCAAAGTAAGGACATGGATGCTTGGAATGAAGAAATATAAGAGTAAGAACAAGAAAGGGAGAGAAAAGTGGAGAATAGAGAAAAAGGGGAGGAAAAACACACAAAGTCCAAAGGCAAAAATATTTAGGTGTCAGTTTTAATATTAGTCACTCCTGTGTGACTCTAGAAAAGTAAATTTTGTTCTCAGGAATTTTCTGAATTCATAAAATGATGGATAAAGTATATTCTAAAACCTTCCAGAGAAGCAACAGAGAATTCCACATAGGCATACCAGTAGTTCCAGCTTTACTCAGCAGACCCTGATTTCAGTACCTTATGATTGCCTGTCAGTCAGATTCTCATCCTTTATTGCACATGTGATTTTTTAAATATACCTTTGATCTGACAGTTCTGGTGAAAGGGACACATAAATAATTAGTAAACTGCAGCACAGAGAAGAGAGGAACTAATTGTGAAAACCTAGATATATGATATTTGAGCTAGACCTTGAAGGGTGAATGAAATTCCATCACAGAAAAAAGAAGATGAAAGAGACATCAAGCAGCCAGACAAAATATGAAAAAAGCAATATATATGAAAAGCACATGGATTGTTCTAAAGTGTTAAAAATAGGACAGCAAATAGAATTTTCCAAGGTTAGGAAAAGTACAACACAGGCCAAGTTGTGAAGTTTCTTGAATGCTATGGAGAATAACCACTTTTAATAGACATACTAGAAAAAATGCTAGCATAATTTCCAAAAATGAAGCACACTAAAATTGTTATTAAGACTTAGTGAGAAAATTTGAGGCTTCAGATATTGCAGAACCAGCATTTTATATGAGTGAAGCTATTTTAGAAATCCAGCTCTGTTAAACTTCCAAATAACTGTAGTTGCCTAAGTGATCATCCAATGAAACCAGCCCAGATTTTCTAATTGCAGAATTGTAAGCAAATGATTATAACAGGACATAGGGTGCTGCTATAACAACAGCAACAAAAAACCTAAAATCAGTGGCATCAGCTTTGAGGCTAAACAGATTTTGGAGGCTGGAAAAGTAGCAAGGAGAATGGGAGTAGAGCCTGGAATATAATAAAGTACTATTGAAGATAATGAAAGATCAATAACCCACGTTATATAATGAAAATAAATGGTAATAATACTGCCTGTAATAACCTGAAATTTTAAATAGCATTTCTTAATACAGTTGATCACATTAAGAATGTTTCCAGACAGCTGTTGAAACTAGCAACTGGCACACAGGTAATTCTTATAAACAAGGACAGTGACTCAAATGGCAGAGCGCAGAATCTGGCAAAGAAGCCAGGAGCTAAAGAGAGCCAAACCCAAGGAGGACAAGTGGGCTTTAGTCAGAGAACACTCCTTGCTCCTGTGGCACAGAATCATGACAACAGTTAGGCGAATTTCAGTGCAAGAGTGGGCCAATGATTGCTACATTCTCTACCTTTTACAATGGGAGAGTTCAGTCTTATTTCTATTGTAGGTGTGGAAAACAAAAACTGATTTACTTAATTTTTAGTGTTTGGAGTCAACAGAGGCTTTAGCTAAGAAGCTGAATTCATGTATGGAATTGATTTCAATAATGCTGTTTTGAATCTCAACATGATGCCACAATGGTAGAGCATGTGTGGTTTTGAGAATGAAGGAGGGACATTACTTGAGGTAGAGATGGGAGGAATTCAGCAAGGTGACTTCCCATATAGCATTCCAGTAGCTGCCTTCCCTCAATATACTTCCAAGTATCCCCTTACTTGTGTAGCCCCTCATTTCCTCATTTCACATGCATGAAGAGGTGAAAATTCTCCCATAATCCTTCCATTCCCTTTTCTTCTGTACTGTGGAAAGGTTTAGGCCAGATTCATAAAGTATGAGAGATCACATTGAGAAAGATCTTGGAAATGAGAAATCATCTTGAATATCCCACTTCCAGTCAAGCATCCAGTAGAATTCAGCTTCATGTGTAACTTGTTTATTCTACATTAAATAGGACTACCTCTGAGAAAAAAATAAATCATTGTAGTTTTTATCTAGTTAATTTTGTGTTGCTTTATCTCATGATAATACACAAATGAAATATATGTGTCATTATATTTATCTCTACCACCTATCAAAGTGATTAAGAAAA
The DNA here is from genome assembly GCF_000247695.1 of Heterocephalus glaber. Next base: position 9,456,674 of record NW_004624789.1, on the reverse strand, counting down.
AGTAGTCACAGGGCCAGGAATGTAGCTCAGTGGTTCTGGCGCCTGCCTTGCAAATGCAAGGTCCCAAGTTTGATCCCCAGTACCAAAAAAAGAAGAAGAAAAAGTAGTTGCAGAAATATCAAATATCAACAGTTTATATTATTTTAACAGACTAGAGCAGAAGAAAAATGATATGTAGATACTCTGTTTTCTTTTCCCATTGTGTGTAGTCATATCACTGCTTCAGGTATGGTTTACTCCTCTAAGTTTAATTTGACATTTAGTTTTGTGTTGTTCAGAGAGTAGACTGTGAGATAACTTGTTGATAAGCACCAATATTTTTTCATCAAAAGGAAAATATTATAATGGAGAAAATAAAAGTGCATATAAAACATCAAGAACACACACATACATACTTTAAAATGGTATAAAATGCCTATCTTTAAAAACAAGGTCTCTGTATCCACTCAGACTTTTTCTTTACAAAGAACAATTTGTTTTATTTGATTGGAATCATACACACATGTTTTATAGGTACTTTATCATAATTATTATCAATACTTTATGGATAAGGTAACTGATTTCAGTATTAGTAAGCCACGGATATAAAATTCAAGCTTAATTCCTCCAGTTTCTGTTGTGCGCTACAAGAAGATGATGAATATTTGTGCTGTGCCCACTCCCTCATGTTCCTGTATCCAGACAAATAATAACAGTAATAAAACATAAAGACAGACAAGTAGAAGCTCTAGATAAATTGCTACTGCTTATGATTTGTCCAAATTCATCTTTGTAAAACAACTGAAGAAATTTTAAAGCATAAAAAACACAAGAAGAAATTTCACACCTCAAGCACATTAAAGAAAACCTAGTTACCATGGTAGGTTGATTTAATCCTGTGGTCAATGCCATAAAAATGCAAATATTTGGTAATAACAAATCATATAAATCATTAGATTATTGACCTATTCTCTAAACTTTTTAAAAAATTGTAATTAATGTTTATAATATCTACTTAATTTAAAATGTGGCAAAACTGCATGGTTGCTAGGTATATT
>NW_004624789.1:9421408-9443370 GCF_000247695.1 Heterocephalus glaber | reverse complement strand
TTAGCTATAAATGTCTCTAATTTCTCATTTTTTATGGATGAGTAGTACTCCATTTTATAAAAAAACCCACATTTTCTTTGTCCAGGCTCCAGTTGATGGGCATTTGAGGTGTTTCCAAGTTTTAGCTATCACAAACTATGCTGGTATGAACATGGGTGCACATATATCACCATGGTATGATTCTTTTAATTCTTTGGGGAAGATCCCCAGCAGTGGAATAGCTGGGTCAAATGGGACTTCCAGTCCTAGTTCTTTGAGGTATTTCCATACTGATTTCCACAATGGTTGCACCAGTCTACACTCACAAAAACCTTTGTGATTTATAAAATATATTGTGAATCCTACAGATCACATGTCAATAAGCAATCAACAATATCAATTTATAGCATATGTTAAGTCCCATAAAAGAAATGGAGAAAGAAGACACAAGGTTTGGTCTCAATGAACTTATAATAATAATTTTAAGTTAATAAATTATGAAGATATAATTGATACCACAGTTTTGAATACAAGTAACAGTGAAATAATGGATGTGATAAATATTACAAGTGTTCAAGTGACAACAACATTCATGAATTGGCATGGTTTGGAAGGCTTGGCAATGAAGGAGACACTTGACTTGAACCTTAAAGAATTAAAAAGATGTAGTAAGGCAGAGAGAGAAAGTAGAAATTCAGGCATAAAACTAAGCTATTTGTGTACACTTTTAGGCAATGTTAGCCCTCTACCACATATATCCAGTGGATTTAATTTTCAACTTAAATACAAATATTAAATTAAATAACTAAATGCAGAAATTACGGATAAAATTATGTATCAAACTTGCCACAGATTCTAAGTTGGTTCTTTATGTCAGCTGCCTTGCTTTGGTATATGTGCTGCCAAAGCAAGCACTGGCCACTTTGCTTTGGATTCAGGCACTGAACCCAAAATATCCCAACTTCTCAACCTCATGTTTGCCTTTTTTTTAAAAAAAATATCTTTTATGCAAGACTTAAAATAACATACCATTTGCTATAACTCATATCTGGAATGTCCCCCCAAAGACTCCAGACAACTGGAGTTAAACTGTTAAAGTCCCCAGGCAACTGGGAGGTGGTAGAACACTAAAAAGGTGGAACCAAGTGGGAAGGAAGTTAGATCACTGGGTGCATGTCCTTGAAAGGGATACTGGAGGCTGGAGCTCCTCTTGCTTTCTCTTTGCTTCTTAGCTGCCATGAGCTGAGCAGGTCCTCCACCCTAAAGTATCATGATTTACTATGCTGCCACAGGGCCAAATGTGACAGGCTCAAGTGACCATTTAACTGAAAACTCTGCAACTGTGAACTAAAATAAAACTTTCCTCCTTTTTAATGGATCATCTCATGTATTTTGTCAGACTTATGGAAAGTTAGCACACAACTATATATTAATTCACCAATATATAATGTAGAAAAGACCTCTGCAAGGTAAAGCAAATCATACATTTCTGCAGAGAAGAAAGTTTGGAAATTATTTCTGATTTAATGGCCAAGATGAATAGAACAACGAGCTTCTTCTGATTTATCGTAATTTTATAAGCACTTTCTTTACATCAAAGAGTAGATAGCTGAGGTACAACCTTTGGAAACAGAATATCTTGCTCAATGAGAAATTTTGGTTAAGCAAGAAGGAGTTGCAGTTCAAAGGATTCTTCCATATGTTACAAGATCACCTTGATTGTAATGAAAGTTTATATATCCTGAAATTACATATTATTTATAAACTATATAGCAGATTTACTCCCATTAAAGCTTTTTTACAAGTGTAAACTCATTGGTCCTCATCAATCCAACAAAGTAAGACAGGTATTTTCAACTTCATGGAACCAGTATGGAACCAAACATTCATAAAGTAGTTGCCCAGTTTTGCACCACTCAGTGATTGTATCCTAGGATGTTTACATCCTATAAAGTTTGCTGTGGGGAGTTGGGAAGATGGAAAAATTGTCCTTTCCAGCACTTGTCAGACACAGCACAAAGCTTGGCTTGATGCATGTCTCACGTTCAAGCCAACCGATCCAAAATCTGATGCACCAACAACTCCTTATCTAACATTCATCCAGACAGCCAATGTTGCTCTTGCCTTATACCATCCTAGGCTTGTTATCAGGTACTTAGTAACCAACCTTATAGTACAAACGCATATGATTTATTGCAATAAGCCATTCTAAGCTGTTTAGTTGGCCCTGCCTTGCCTTGCTTTTCCCTTAGAAAGCTCACGAAAAGCTTCTGGCTTAAACAACTTTCTCCTGACACCTGACTGAAACCTCTGAGGCCTTTCATAGAATGTGCTAACTCCCTCTCGGAGACTTGTATGTATAACAAACTTCTTCCCAACTCGTATTCTCATTTCCTCTTGCAGATATGGCAACTTTATCCAATATGTATGTGGTTAGAAAAAATACTCATATAGATCTTAAAATATTCTTCCTGGAAAATACTCAAAGGACAACTTATTATTGCTAAACAAAAAGTTTTTGTTGAGCAAGACACTCCAAATGACAAAACTTCCATTCATCATAAATAATTCAGGCATCCATTCCTTGATCCAAAGAAAACAATTCATAAAATGACTGTAAGACAAAAGTAACTCTGTTTTGTTTATACAGGGTTTAAAGACAGATTATAATTTGCAAAGAATTCTATTCTGCAAAAGCATAATGGCTTCATTTATATTTTACTGAACTTTTTTCTATATTATATGTTGGCAAATTGTTTTATATGTATTAGTGTTCAATGTCATAAGAGAAAAATATAAAAAAATTAAAAACATGATATAGATGAAATGGCATAAAGTTCAGGGCCTTATTTAAAGGACTGACCAACTAAATAGAATCACTGATGAAGGCTTTCATTATTTTCACCCTGAAATTTCTATAATTACTGGATTTATGTATATTTAGGTATTTCACAGTTGAAAAATAACTTGCATTTATACTTGTTTTAAATAGGGGAAACGACTTTTACCCACTGTATGAATATGGTACAGGGATAAATTTGCCAAAAATTCATGCATACTTCTTACTGCTTTATAGCAGCTGAGAAAACTTCTCTGCTCATGTACTCCTGGCATCCTCATTTGAAATGAAAAACTGTTAGAAATAATAAGAAATATATATGTAAAGATCTCTGAGCAATCCTAACTCCACTTATACCTGAGAGTTCCCTAGAAACATCTCCACACATGAAATTTTGTTTCCATAGCATGCCAAATAAACTAGGCCAAAAACCAGAATTCCTCTGGGCATTGAAAGTTAGAACAAGAAAATTAACTCTTAGAGCAACTAGCAGTAATTGAGAAATCAGATTGTTTTATTTTCTCAGAGAGAATAAGGCAATTAAGTAGCCTTTCTAGGGTGAGAATGGTCAGATACTATTCTGGTAAACTGATCTATATGTGAAAGTCCTAACATAAATCTCTCAAATTTATACTCTCTTCCTTTTGAAAATCTTTAGAATTCAACAGGAATATAAACTTTTATTTTATTTAAAATAACAGATATAAGATAAAAGCAGATAATTTCTCAAAATACAAACTCAAAGAGCACTAACAAGTCTTGATGACCTACTTAAAGCACATGGCAAAAGAAAAGATAAGTAACTTACCTCTTGTAAGTTAAGATGCTTACATCTTGTATCTACAGAAAGATGTGGAGGGAGAAAGAAATCACACTCCAGATCCCTTAGGTTCATGAACAGCGGTGCTACATGTCTGAATCAACCAGGGCGGGGGGTGCAGTAAAAAATGAGTATTATATATATGCTCACAGTGGGGAATAAGGCATGAAGCACTCTAATAGCAATGAAGCATAAGAGAGCTATGAAAAAGTATTTTGGTGTTTGCCTTTACTTATGCTTCCTTAGTGATTAAGTACTTCATTACATATATGCCAAATCATTTTCCTCTCTTTTCTTTGCCTATCCTTTTAAAAATATGTGATATAATAAATATTATTGACTGTATTATTAAGTACTGAATTTATTTTTGCTACCATTTGTAACAGAAACAAAATATATACTAAAAGAGAGAAAATATGTCAAGAAAATTTTTTCTCCTCAAAATTTGTTTCTGTTAAATATACGTGAGAAAAACATGCAAATAGGCTATCACAAACCATTATTTGAAAGATATAACTGTAAAGGCCCAATACCTTTTTTATTTGCCTATCATTACATTATTAGATGATTAATTAATATGCTAATGCAATAGAATACTATTATGTTTTTTCCATTTCAGAACAATCTAGTGATAGATTTAAAAATGAAACACAGTAAAATAACAATAAATCTGTAAGTTCTAGTCAGATTCCCTATATAACTTGTTCCAAAGTATTTGTAGATTGAGACTAGAACTAATTATCTTTCCACCTAGATAACTCAATTTAAATGGAAGAGGGAGGTAGAGAGGGGAAGAATATCTAACTTCATTCTAAAAGTAAGAATGATTGAGAATAAAAGTATACTTCATTTGATGAAATGAAATGACATACATATGATTTGTTCCAAACATCCTTCCTCTTATGCTGAATAAATCAAATCAATTTAGTTGGTGAAGGTACACAGTTATCTCATTATGTAACTGGGTAGTGGCTTAATTTTTGAAGCATATGCATTTAACATTCTTCATCAAAGAAAATCTTCTTAAAGGGTCTTCCTATTTTAATGTAATATTTTCTTCAGAATCACTTAAATATTCACTGAGTCAATATCCTGACATAAATTTCAAAAATTAGTGCCCTGAATTTTGCTGCTAGGGATGTAGTTAATAACATAAATCTGTTTTTGCAGCAGAAAAATGAAGGCTCTCCATTTAAATGATAACTAGTTTTGGAGAATAAAACTAGAAGCAAAATGTGTCATTTGCAGATACATTTCTATTTCACTTTGGGCAAACATAAAACCTTTTTATTAGTACTACAAAGATATTTAATTAAAAAGGTATGAATTCAGTGGTATAAGACAATTGCTAAGACTAAGTAAGTCTTCTGAACAAACTTGTCATTTTTGGTAGATTAATAAGATCAAATTATTGTAACATTAAGGATAATTGTCACTAAGAATGACTATCCCATTTTAAAAGCTATTAAATATTTATTAAGATTAACAATTCTATAATATAGTTCATTGGTATCACCAATATTTGAGTTTTTTTTTTAACTGAATGAGTAACATGCTGCAAAGAGCATCACAGGATATTTATACATTTTGACATTTAAAAGATAATTAACATTATTAACATTTATATTAATTATTTAGTCTTATGGTCAATAATATGTGGATACCATGATAGGTTTTATAGGACTTCACAAATATAGAAAGCATAGAAAAAAAATCTCAAAATTATATTGAGATTGATTCACATACATTAGTGAAAATGAAGTCTATTGTCCTCTTTTTACAGATAAGGATATTGATTAAAAGAAAGGAATTGACTCAAAGAAAGGAATTGACTCATTTGAGTTTATAAAAATATACAAAGGTCATTAAAAGTATGTGGAATATTCTATTGATGCATATGAAGGCTTTTTAAAATACTAAAATAGATTTAAGTAGAATGCAAGTTCAATGAAGATAGGAACTTTATCTTGTATTTTATCTCATCCATCTTACCAGAGAAATACAATACTAGGATATTAGTAAGATCTTAATATTTGCTGAATATGCAAATGAATAATGTGTTTGTACTGCAATAATTGTGAATGGTTGCACTAATTGGAGACTTACTACTTAGTTCAAGATTCTAAATAGCTGGGTGTGTTGGTGCAAGCCTGTAATTTCAGCACTCAAGAGGCTGAGGTAGGAGGATTGCCATGAGTTCCAGGCCACCCTGAACTACAAAGTGAGTCCATTTCTCAACAAACAACCCAAACCAAACCACAAATAAGATTCTAAAGACCACAACTTGTTGAGAAATATGTAAAAAATTCAGCAGTGCACAAAACTCAGAATCTTATTTTTAAAATATTAGAATGAGTTAGTTGATAAAAGACAATCCAGATATCTTAGCTGAACCCCCAAAACATCAGATGCCTCTGTGCATTATGCTAATGCACAAGGTATGGTATGAGAAGTCAGATTTAGAATTCTGTGCATGTGTGTGTGTGTCCATATGCATATGCTGGTGCATGTGTTGTAAGATAAAAGAAAGGAGAAGAAGGAAAGAACTGATGATATTAAGAATATGTTCTGGGGGCTGAGGATTTAGCTCAGTGGTTTCACCACCTGCTGCGCAAGCACAAGGACCCGAGTTCGATCCCTGGTACCAAAAAAAAAAAAAAAAAAAAAGAATATGTCTGGGGCCAGGGATTTAACTCAGTGGTTCCACCACCTGCCTCGCAAGTGCAAGGACCCAAGTTTGATCCCTGGTACAACAAAAAAAGAAAGAATATGTTCTGCATAAAGGACAGTGACCTAAGTAGGTATTATCTAGGCTTCTAAGAAGGTACCCTTTAATAGAGACCTTAATAAAAATGATTTCTTATAGATCCAGTCAGATCATTTATCTTTGTTCTGATTAACAATGAGTCCATAGGTTTCACACTGATTAACTTTCTATTTTAAATAATGCCATTTGAAATATTATTTAAGTATATTAAATTATTGACTGTTACTTTTCATAAACATCAAATATTAAATAAATGAATATTCAAACTACATGTTAATGTAAATTGAGAAATCAAACTCCTGACAGTGTGATGTTCTAATCACATTATAGAAGAAAATGATTAATGCAAGGGAAAATAATTAAGCATATTAAATGCTGCTGAAAGGTCTAGCAAAACAAAAATAATTTAATGTATGGTTGACTTTTTAAGAGAGAAATTATTGGTAGCTATAACAAGATAAAAGTTCATAAAATGTCAATATGAGCAAAAGAACAATCTTCATGTAGAAATCTGGAAACATTATTTCTTATTACAAACATATATTGTGTACAATAAATGTAAAAAGAAGCATTTAGTCTAAGATGATGGTCCTCTACATATCCTTCAGGTTATACTCTGAACATTAATTTTGATTTGATGCTTCACTAGACATAGACATCACTATGTCTATTTTGACTTGATTTTCCAATACCTATTAGGCTATTGTAATTCAGTTAAAATTACAAGTTCATTTAAAACTTAAGTCCTAAGGGAATGGCTCTTGTTAGGCCAAAGCTTGCTTAATATTAGGACCCCACATTTGCAACTGTATCTATGATCATCAGCTACTGTAATGGCTTCAAAGTGAGATGGGCTTCCTGGCTAAACTTTATGAAAGTCTGATTTTATTTATTTATTTTTGGTACTAGGGATCAAACTCATGACCTTGCGCTTGTGAAGCAGGCAGCAGAACCACTGAGCCAAATCCCTGGCCCTGAAAGTCTGACTTTAATAATAGTTTTCACTAGTTGATACAGCATGACATACTTGAATTTACTGATTTCTTAACACAGTATATAAGCATATATATAATAGGAAAAATGTAAAAGCACAGGTAACATTTTTCCAAAGGAAGGGTGTGATACTGTTTTCTATTTGTTAAAAAACACTTTAAAATATAATTACTAGAAGAAGGAAGAAGTTACCAGTACCAGAAGAAGTTATAAAATTGATGATTAAGTTGGGTATTTCTCCTATACTCTGTTTCTAATCTCACAATTTATTAATTATCCAGAGTATAGCTTAGATGACTACATTATTTCTGGAAAAATATTTAAAAGTACTTCATCCAATTTATAAAATCTAACACAATTATTACAGAACAATAAGCCAAAGATTGTGTAATAAACTTACCCTGTTATTTTAGACAATCTTTAAAACAGTTTTATTAATCTTTTCTTGGGGGGAAATTAAAAAGAATAGCTGAGGCTAACTAAATAATGATGCTTACCAACCATTCACTTTGCAAATTTCAAGGAAAAAATCTTCCTGTGAATATTGCACATTATGTTCCACAAAATAAACAGAAAGTGCTGTAGGCATAGCAATAAATACCATATGACACAGCACACACCATTTAAGGTCACATTTAGCTCTGAAACACATTATTTACAACCAATGGACTTACGGGATTTTGTGCTTTGGGTCTTTGTAACAGAAATAAAAGTGTATTAGTTATCATATGTACTTCTGATTAATCCAATATATCTAAGAGATAGAAGAATAAAGAGTTGTCACAAATAACTATTTATGAAATACTTTTTATATGGAGATACTCTCAAAATACATGGAAAATATATTTGTCCATATGTACGTGTATTTGCTGCTATAGTTTTCTTTATGGAATTTTACACTTTAATCCAATTTCAACTCTACAATTAAATCCAGTAAGCAAAACAATGTACATGTCCTAAGTAGTTAAAAATTAAAAGGATATAAAATTAAGCTAAGTGTTACATATACGATTACACAAGTTACATAGATTAGTGTTATATCTACCATATACTTAAAGTATCCTACATACATTTAAAGCTTATTTAGGACAATAAGCCAAATGCAATAGACAATAGAAAAAAAAGGTGGAGGTGGCACATGCCTGTAATCCCAGCACTTAGGTGGCTGAGGCAGGAGGATAGTTGCAAATTTGAGTTCAGCCTAGGCTACACAGTGGGGTCACGGTCAGACTGAACTACACAGTTAGATGCTGTCCCCCGAAAAAACCCAAAAAACAAAGTAAAAGACTGTATGTGTCTGACAAAGTAGAAATACAGTAAAATGCAATACAAAAAGAATTACAGAAAAAAAATGAACCCATAAAGGAAGGACAAAAAAAGGAAAACAGTATATACACAGGCAATTATATACCAGCTCACAACAGAAAACATGACATGTCACCTTTCAAACAATAATTGTTAAAATTCCAGTTTGAAAAGATTAAGACTCCTAGACTTTAAAATAACAACAGCCAACTGCCAACCACATGTTATCTGTTTTACACTCTCTTTCCAAAGTGTCTTCAAGAACATCAGGTTCATCTTTAATATTTACAGTTTCAATACCACTGTCTCCTGTTTCTAAACTTGAGCACAGATACCCATCAGACTATTTAGCAAGAAAAAGAATCTCCCAATAATTAAAACACACATACACACACACAGACACACACTTCTTACACAATAGTATGTTGGTAATGAAGGTATTATGGTTTGGGTCTAGATGTCCCCCCAAAGCCTCATGTGGTCAGAAGTGGCTGAATCTAGAGTGTGTGATGCTGGGATTAAGGGCATGTGAGTACTAAACCACTCCTCTGATTGGTTTGGCACCACCTTAATCCTGGTAGTCTGGATAAAACAAAATGGGCAGAAAAGGCTCTGTCAAGGCTCCCTTGTTGTTTTTGCTACCATGTGGGTGCTTTGAACTGTTTCTGCTCTGTGATGCCCATCTGCCATGTGCCACCCTGCCTTGGAGCCAGCAGATTATGGACTGAAACGTCTACAAACTGAGAGTTAAGTAAACCCTTTCCCCTTTAACCTTGGGTGTCAGGTATTTTGTCTCAGCAATGAGAGAAAAGTAAATAGGACAAAAGGTTACAACTAAAGCAAAATAAAATAATCCCAAATGGTTAAGAGGAAATGACATGTCTAGGAAAATATACTTGTACATGATGACTGGTATCAATAATGAAAAATATGGCAATATATTTAAGAATTCTAAGAGTATTCAAGCTGTTGATCTAGATGATATACTTCAAGAATTCATTATGAAATAATAAAGTTGAAAACAAACTGTATAATGGTGAGATGAGAAAACGCTATTCCAACTTCAAATTCATTTGAAAGGGGAATTCAATGACTTAGTAATGTATTCATAATACATACTACTATGAGGAAAAATAGAATAATAAAATATTTGGTAAAGTATAATTGTCATTTGGGAACAATGTATTCATGTTACACAGTTCATACATATCTAAATTTATGCATCTAATTTATATGTTGTGTATTGCCGGTAGGCAATATAATACTGTGTGTGCATGTATATGTGCTCAAGAGAAAGTACAGAGGCACAGAGAGAGCTGAGGGAGGAACAATGTCTTAGAAACCTGAAATAACAATGATTATTCCTCAAAGAAAAATTAATCAAAGTTTTTTCTTCTGCATATTTTATGAATTTTTAAAATTTCCATAATTGTTGGGATCTTGTACCTTTACATGATGTATCTTAGTTCTTATTTTTCCCCCATTTCCCTGGCTCCCTTCACCCACTCCACCTTTCCCTACTTATAAAGACATTGGTTCCATGTTTTTCCTTTTCTTATATTTTTTCTTTTCCCTTCTTTCCTTTCCCCTACCCTTCCCACTTCCCCAACTCCTTTAGCTCTTTTCTCCCTATTTCACATTAATGTAACTGTATTTTATACCTAAAATGTACCAATAAACTTAATGAAAAAATTTTCCATAATTGTATGTTTATAAAAGGAATAGAAGCTATATTCTACATGTAAGGATAAAACTCATTAAAATACAGTTTCTAAGCATAGAAAATATACTTTCCTTAGTTAATTCTGTAAATTTTATATAATGCTGGTAATAAATAATAATGTTATGACAAAAATCAAATCTTTTCCCTATAAAATCTAAAAGCAATAACAGTAATAAAAAGATGGCATAAAGTATCTTGAGAGAAGATATATACTCAAAATCTCTACCCATGTAGCCTTTGATAGATTCAACAAAACTTCAAGGAATAATAAGTTCCCAAGCGAGCCCTCCCTAAGTCACTGTCTCTCAGCTTCAGGGGCTTCCTTCCACACTCCTCTTGGGGTTCTAAGACTCAACTCTGTGAGCTCCCATTTCCTCTTTTGACAGTTGAGTGGCTCTAAGGCTCTCCCAAGTCCTCTGAAAAAACTGTCTATATGACGAGTTACTGTAATCTCTAAAAGAGATGGGTACTTTCAGGCTGTAAAGATATCAATTTCTACAAAAACTTGAGGAAATTTAAATAACACTGGAATAACATGTTTGATTGATTAGTTTAGCAAACTGGGAACAGCTCACAATTTAAGCACTGTCACTGTTATACTTTGGTCCTGCAATGTCCCCAAAGGGCCTATGTGTTGAAAAGGTTTGGTTAGTAGCTGATGGCACCATTGGGAGTTGATGGAAACTGTCAGAGTTCAAGCCTACTTGGAAGAGTCAGTCACTGGCAATGGGCCTTTGAAAGGTATAATTTGTCACTGAGTCCTTCCTTTGCTTCCTGGCCAACACAAGGTGAGCAGCTTTGTTCACCACATCCTTATCACCATAATGTTCAGCCTCATCACAGGCCCAACAACAAGGGAGCCAAATGACTATGGACTAAAATCTCTGAAACTACAAGCAAAATGCAACTTTCCTCCTTTAAGTTGTTTATCTCAGGTATTTAATGTCAATTAACAGGAATACATTCACATATAAGTAAACTTCAAATACTATTGATAACAATATATTCTTGCTGTCATTATATTGAACAATCTCTAAAGGGCATTTAAATTAAGAATGCATATGCACCTGGACCCTTTATTGCTACAAGCATCCTTTTTCTGCATCACTTCCTTTTTCTGATCCATGCTCCCTGAATCTTTTAAATAAGCTACAAACACTTAGATTCTTAGCACCAGCCACTGATGGACCTGCAAATATGACAGTTTGTGCATAACTGATTCTAGAAAGCAGATAGCCCAGTAAATGTATTATTCACTGGCTAAAATGGTCAAGGGAACCTGACTTCTAATGAGAAGTGATAGAGTAGAAACCCTAGAATTATGAAGTATCTCAACTGCTACCATTCAGAAATATGGTAAAGCTGGATATCATATAGGTAGAAGAGTGACCTTCATTCATGTAATATTTCTAGGATTGGAGACAGTTACCATGCAGTAATAAAGGCATAAGGACAGTGGTTACTGGTAAGGGCCATCTGTGCACTGAAATAAAATGAATGACACACTCATGCAGCCAACCTCCATCCATCTCATGGCATGGCTTGAAATAGAAGGCTTTAATAGTATCTACAGACACTGGTCACCTGTCATCAAAAAGCAGACAAGCATGCAAAGCAAGACCAGGACCTGATAGTGCAATGAACCAAACTGTAAAGAAGGATGACTTCATGGTCAGTGAGTATCTCCTACAATAAAGTCAGTATAGAGAAAGTTTTAAATTCTAAAATGAAGATAGGTGAATGAATACATTTGACACATCTTCAGATTTTTCTAAAGCCTCTGGACCTATAAATGTGGCTCATTTGCCTTTACCAGAGAACACCAGCTTCCCATTGCCTGGGAGATATTATGAGGTATCCCTCAGTCAGATATCTGCCAAAATAAAATCTACCTCCCTCAGGCTATCCCTTTCTTACCCGCCCTGAGACACGAAGATTAGCAACTAGGGTACATTTTCAGAATAACCCAACTATAGTAGAACTCTCCTTTCATTTGGAGGATAGGGATTATTCCTCAAAAGAGCTGCAGGGCCTGGCTAATATGTACAGACAAGAACTCTGAAACCAAGCTAAGGAATGTGTCTCAAGACTGCTGGACAGAGGAGAAAATATAAGGCCAGGCCAGAAAGCTGACTGATAGGAGATTGTTTACCTATGACTCAGACTTTATGACATCTGGAGTCAGTCATGAAGTGTTACTAGGATGCTTCTTCAAAGTATGGAAAAGAAAAGTTGATAACAGAGTTAAAAAGGTAAAATGCTTCTTCAAAGTTTTGATAAAAAGATCAGAAGATTCAAAGGGGTGAGTGTACTAGAAAGGTTTCACTGCAGCAGGTCCCTGCTACAGAGAGGATCTTTGCACCTCTGAATGCCTCTCGCCCTCTTCAGTCAGCCATCTACCCACAATTGCCACCTAGCAGCACGAGGAAGCTGCACATACTGGAGATTGAGCTCTCATGAGAAGGGTGCTCACCAGCAAGATCCTCACATAAAAGTGAAAGATACCAACTCAAATGATTCATAAATCTCAAAGTAGACCAAAGAAATATGAAACAACAAGGCTACATGACTCCTCAGATGGTCTAAAAGTCATCAGTGACTGAATCTAAAGACTTCAAGTGGATGAAATGCTGGACAAAGAATCCAAGTGATTAATTTTTAAAATGGTTAACGTCCTCAATGAAGCCACATGTCAAAAGCTAAGTGAATTAAATAAGACAACAGAATGGATACATCAAATAACAGTAAAGAATCTGCCAGATGACAGTGTTCCCATGTTGGTCCTAAAGACAATCCTTTCCCTAAAACAAAAAGATAAATAAAGGGGGGGGGGCAGAGAGAGGGAGAGAGACAGAGAAAGGGAGAAACAGAGAGAAGAAAAAGAAAGTGATAATGAGAAAACTTTCTTCTTGAAAAGCAATCATGGTTGTGCTTCACATAGTAGATTTGAAGGCTTTGGTAAGAATTAGCTTATAAGAATGGATTCCCAGTCTCAATAGTAATGATGAGTTTTTTTTTAATTTGTTAACTATAATTGCTCTAAGTGCCAAAATGGGTAGCTAAACTTGAATGGCAGCCATTAGGCACTCACAAAGGGGGATCTGTGGCCCTGGCTAACAGATCATGATGTTCCCAGAAGTGACTTGGATGGGAAGCTGAGCCTGCAAAACTAAGCAAAATCACAACCAGGTGATATCTCAGGCTGTTGGTTTTGACAATGAAAATCCATTGTCCTAGACTACTGTCTGCACTGGATCAGTTCTCCTACTCCAAACCCATCAACTACAGAGCAAGCCAAGCCCACTGGAGGAATAAATACACCTCAAAGCAGTCTTTAAAGAAAGGACATTAGAGAACTGGTTTATGAATATACCATCTCACTTGCCTCCAGGGTGGGATAGCTTTGAAGCATTGAAAAAATATTACTAGCACTTGTATCACTGTCTGAGAGTTAAGTTCCAAGTTCTCTGCAAGCGTGCTATAGATGAAAATGAAATAAGTTAACTTTTTGGTACTTTCTCTTTGTACCTATTTTTTATAATTTCCTTGTCCTAATATTTCTCTCTACTTATCCAAATTCTACTCAGAGTTCAGGCAAGTTCCAAATGAAACATATACAATAAAATTTCTCCAATCTTTCCAGTAAAAAGTTGGTTTTGAGTTTTGTACTTGTGGGTTTTTAGTTTACTATTCTGTTTAATGAGTAACATATTTATTGCTGAAAACATACATATTATCTAAGACAACTCTATATCCACATGTAAAAGAATTAAGTCAGGCATCTTTTATTTCATATACAATTCATGCAATGTATCTTAAAGACTTAAACATAATGGCTGAAGGTATACCAATCTTAAAAGAAAATATGGGAGTACATATTTGTGACTTTATATTATTCAGTGGTTTCTAAGATATGACAAAAGGAATAAATTACAAAACAGATTAATTGTACTTCAAAATTATTGTTTTTGTAAACAATAATCTGCATAAACTAACAAACCACAGAGTGCAAGAATGTGTCTGTAAATCACATATCTGATAAGGAACTTATGTGCAGAACATATAAATGCTCTGGTAACTAGACAACAAAGAAATTAAGAAGTCAATTAAAAATGTGGAAATAATTTCAATTGACATTTCTTCAAAGAAAATAGAAAAAGAATAAAAATAAAAAAGTAAAAAGCTTTCCATATCACTTGCCATTGGAAGAACACAACAAAAGTCAAAACCTAAAACTTCTCTAGTACTTATGTTAGGCTGAGGCAGGGAGATTACAAATTGAAATTCCTCCTGGAGAACTTAGTGAGACCCTGTCTCAAAATTCTCAAAATAAAAAAGGACTGGGCATGTAGCTTACTGTGAATGCACTGGGTTCAGTCCTCACCACTGGAAAACAAAAAAACAAATCCAAAAGAAGAAAAACAAAACACAAAAAACACTACTCCATACCTAACAAGATGCATCTAAAGAAAATAACTGACAATAATAACTATTTGTGAATATGTGGAGTAATGGGCACTCTCATGCATTGTAGATGGAACATAAAACAGCACAGCCACTGTAGAAAATTACTTGGCAGTGTTTCTAAATGTTAAACATAGTGTTATCATAAGACCCATCATTCCACTCCTAGATATATACTTGATAACATAAAACACACTTCCACATAAAAATTTTTTCATGAATATTCATCACAGCATTATTCATACTGGTCCAATTTCAAATCCAAATTTCCATCAACTGATGAATGGATAAATAAATAGTGATATATTCATAAAATTGAATAATATTTTGCAATCAAAGGATTGCTAAATAAAGGCTAAATGAATATAAAGAAATATGGCTACAGCATGGATGAGTCTTGAAAACATTAGGTTAATTATAAGAAGCCAAAGACCACCTACATGACTTTCTGATTCAATTAATATGAAATGTCATGTAAAGAACTGGCTGAGTGCAGTGGTACATGCCTGTAATCTCAGCACTTGGGGATGCTGAGTTAAGAAGATAGCAAGTTTGAGTCCCACCTATTAACTTAGTAAAACACTGTCTGAAAACAAAAACAAAACCAAAAAATCCAAAGCCATGTATTCAATTCCTAGTACCAAGAGAGGAGGGAGGGAAGAGAGGGAAAAGGAAGGAACAAAAATGTCAACAGAGTTCATCAGTTTTCCTTTCAGAAACTGGAAATTCTGAGACTTGTATTCTAGCTTTGCTTCTATTGGAAACAAATAATGTTAACACTTGTTTATCAGTTCAAAAAGTTTAAGCGTCCGGGCACACTTACACTCCTAATTCACTCCTCAAGAGTTCTTATATCAATGAGGTGCCCCTCAGTAGCAATTTCTGAACAACCTTCTGGAATAGGGAAGTCTGTGATTGGAGGCTTTTTAAACCAATTACCAATCTTTACACTACTTCTCCATATGTCTGGATTGTTACTTCTTCAGAAGGCTACAGGAGACACTTGTAAAGAGATTCATCTATATTGAATAACATCCTAAAATTACTTTTCGTATTCTTTCTACACTAAGGAACACTTTCAGTTTAGCAAACTTTTCACCCTGACCTGTTGAAACTTTTGCCCAGGAATGAAGCGGGTATGTTTACTCCTTACCTTCTGAAAACTGATTCATAAAGCTATTAAAAACACTGTGTTTAAAACATTTTTGTCCTTTAGAGCTACCAGCAAACAATTTCTCTTTTGATTTTTGTAAAGCACTTTTATATCACACAAACCAGTTTGTACTTGCTCCTTCTTGTGAGTAATACTTTTCTACTGACAACTGTTTTTTAATTAAAATGCATTCAGCTGAAAAGTCATTAGCATAATGCATGAGAAGGTGGGAAATATTGGACTTACTGACATGGATAATAAAGTGACTTTTGGTTGATAATATATTTTAATCATGGAATTCCATCTGTGGAGCCAACATGAACATATTTTCAATATAAAGTAACACGTAAACACTTATTTTTAAAGTTCTGCTGCTGCTATACATGTATCAGCAAAGTATGTTTTCTAAAAGTGATATAATTTCTTTTCAAAGCTAACCTGAAAATTTTAACGAAGATGAAAAGAAAATACTAGTAAAATAGAACAGGCAGTCTAATGGGACAGGAAACACGACTTCTCATATCTTAATCCATGATGTGCTACTCGCTAAAGACATCTCTTTATCTTCCCTTGCTAACCATATATGGAATGTGTCCTCCTGTTATGCTCCTAGTTATTGAACAGACAGGTCTACTGTAACAGCAGGGATGAAAATGGCTGCCAGTCCATATCCTAGAGCAAGGAAGTCCCATAAAACAAAGAAAATGCCTAAAAGAAAGCACAATACCCATGACCCACTGAAAAGTACTGGTCCTTAGGCCCCCTCAGCAAAGTCATAAAAACTAGTTCCATTCTTTTTTTTTTTACACCAGCTATTAATTATGCATCTTCCTTTATTCTTAAATAATTGGATAAAGTAACATCAATAACATATAATAACATACTGTTTATATTTCATCAGTGATTGAAAATATGTGCAAACACTTATAAAGTGATATCAAACAGATATAAAAGATGAGAACCCATACTATAGCAATTTCTTTTAATTTCATTTTATTTTATCCCATTACCCCCTTCAAACCCCTTCCCCTCCCTATGTACAAAATCTTTGTTTCCATTTTTTCCTTCTATTTTCACTATTTTTCTTGTCTCTTCCTTCCTTTCTCCCTCCCGCACTTTCTCTGGTATGAGAAACTCAACACGGAAATAAGGACTGAGATGTACAATGGATGTTGGGAAATGGGAAGAAAAATTATTTCCACTCTTTTAAGTGGCCAGTCTTATCATCAGCTGTGTCCCTTTTAGCCTCCGGAGTTAAAGCCCTTTTCCAATTTTCTCTTACTTCCTAAGTATTAATAAATCTAGCCATGTCTCTGATTGACACATTCTGAAATTCTTTTTCTCTGAAGAGAGTCAATGAAACTACTCTGGTGCTGGGGGCAAGTTGAGGACCCCATCTCCTCTGTGCAGGTCCTTCTCTGACTTCATTCAAGTGACATGCCAATTCCATGATTTCCATCTGAGCTGAACAACAACAAAAAAATACTTGGCTCATTGGTCATACTAAGAGTACTGGTATAACTGAAAATAAACCTAACTTCTACAATTTCAGCACAAATTTTTCACATACCAAAAACTGTTTTCCTTCTGTTTCCTTGGTAAATACACACTACTGAATACCAAATATGTCCCTTGCATTGGAAAAACCTATGCATTGAAAAACCATAAACAGTCTAAATGAATATCAAGTCCATTCACAAGCAAAATATTAAATACTAAAATACATAGAATTCTGAATAAATATGAGGTGTAAAATACTCAGGAATTAAAAAATTCAGTACTCATTTTTGGAGGGGTCTTTGTGAGCCCATATCAAATAATCTTTATCCTTTTGCATGTAGTATTCCTACTATTAAAATATTTCCTTCAAAATATATCACTGAACAGTATTTCTAATATGAAAAATTAGAGACAAATGAAAATTTGCAATGGCAAATTGACACATTATGATTTATCTATGTTATGAATATATCATAATTGCTAACACCTAATCACTCAAATCATTCAATAATTCATTAAATAAATGAAGAACCTATGGTGTGTCAAATGGTGTTCTTGATGCAGAGTGAAAATGTATGACAAATTTTCTGCTTTCATGGAATTTTATTTGGAGACAGATTTTTTTAAAGAAAAAAATGAATAAAAACCCCCAACACATCAGTGGTAAAAGTGCTATAGAAAAACGTGAAGTAAGGTAAGAGGAAGTGAGTGAAGGAAGTGCTCTTTTACATGAGATAATGGAGATTACTTCTCTGTACTGATATTTGAACCTGACTGAGGTGGGTTCAAACAATAAGAAATCTGGAAGGACTCTAAAGGAAGAGGAAATAGACCAAAACCCACAAGTTAAGAGCCAGCAGTTTATCTGAGAAGCAACACAGGGCCAAGGCACTAAAACTCACTTTGCAAGGGTGGGAGTGGAAAAAAAATGAGTTCAAAGGAATAACCAGTGAGGAAAGATCACTAGAATTCTTACTGACTACCTAGAAGATTCTGTCTTGTACTCCTAGGATTTCAATCCACTGTTAAGTTTTGTCATAAGGAATGACAAGGCCTGGTTACATTTTAAGTGGGTCATTCGGGTTGCTATCTGGGTAACAGGCTAAAGGGGGCAAATGAAAAGAGGATTCCAAGTAAGATGCTATCGAAATAGAGCAGGTGAAAGAGGCAGATCTTGAATTAGGATAGCTGCAGTATGGGTAGTGATTCTAGATCAATTTTAAGGCTGACCAGTCAGGATTTGTTAATCTTGTATTAAGTAAGAGAAAAAGAAGGAATCTCACATATGAAATAGATGTACACATGCTGACATAGAAGGCTGCCTCTAGTATACTGTCAGATGTGATTAAAAAAATTCTGCAGAAAAATGTATATTATTTGGCCAATTTTTATTTTCTTAAAAGTAAAAGACCTGGAAAGATAGATAACAAGTTTGAACAGCAGGAAAAGGTATAGAAAAGCCCCATTTTATTGTAAAAATGCCTCTAGTATGCTGTCAGGTGTGATAAAAAAAAATCTGCAGAAAAATGCATATTATTTGGCAATTTTTATTTTCTTAAAAGTAAAAGACCTAGAAAGATACATAATAAGTTTTAACAGCAGGAAAAATGTGTAGAAAAGCCCCATTTTATTGCAAAAATGCCTGGAAACACAGACACCAAGTTCCTTTTTAAGAAGAGGTAGGAGCTAGAAACATTGACATTTTATTTGAAAGTCTTTGGTATTAGTAGAATGTGTTAGCATGTATTATCTGTGTAATTTTTAAAGCAAATTAAATAGCCCATCTCACTGTAAGAAAGAAGAGCTAATAAAATGTATGATGAGTTTTTAAATTAGAAGTAAATGTAATTCTGATAAATGATTTATAATTCTTAATACATCAGCATTAAATGAATTTCCAAATACAATTTTCAATACATAGATTTAATCATTAGAAACATAAATCTTACCATTTGTATTTTTCAATGATATAAATTGAATTTCTAAATGCAATTTCTTACTTTTAAAAAATATATTTGATTAGTCTACAAAAGCATACAGTAAACATATTAGTGTCATTGTATGGTCAAAAAACATAAGCTGTGGAAAACAAGAAAGTCCTCAATTAAAATACTGTCCTTGACACTGGGGTAATAAAAACTAACTTCAGAAAAAAATATTCTTTTCCAGGCATTGTGCTGAGTTATGCTTATCAGGCCATTTAGAGTATCAGATCTTAACTCTTTTACCTTGATGTCTACATGGGTATAGTTGCATATGTGTAATGATGACAGTCTCTCACTGGTACAGCATGGAACACCCTGCCTTGAAGATGAGAAAGTATTAAATTTTCTAATGACCCTTGCTATCCGGATCAGATCTACCCACTTTTTCTGCCCTTAGCTCTATTCGCGTATAGTATAGTTTCCTAGATATTGATAAACAGTATGTCAACACTTTTTATCTTTTTTCCTCCCCAGAGATCACACTACTTACCATGAGTCACTTTTATTTATATCATAAATGTCTTGATATCAAGGACTGTCTGTTAAATACTTCTAACAAGTATTAAGAAATTAGGTTAGTAACAAGTGCTGGTCAAATACTATCAATTTACCAAATAACTTTATTCTCATAAGAATAAAATATAAAACATATTTTGATATTTTTGTGTAACAAACATGAGACAATGTAAGTAAAAACAGGGGGTTAAATCAAGTGATAGATTAAAAACAGGGCTAGATAGAAGAATCGAAGTTCTGGGACAAGCATCTTGGTTAAAAGAGCAATACTGACCATGTTGGAGAAACTGCCTTCTTTCAGAAAATATCTTTATGATTTCTTAAAAATGAGATTGTAAATTACAAAGCAAATAAACAATAAGTAATGTATTTTTTCACTAATATCACTGCCAACTTTGAATATCAGTTGTTAACTAAGTGAAAAGAAGAATCAAAAAGTTATCACTAAAATATACTTCAGAAAGAGAAACAGTGAAAGCATTAAAACTGAGTTTACATATAAGAAAATTATATTTAGGTACTATCACCTCTCTTAAATCACTACTTGCAGGAAAAAAAATTCAATGTTTAATAATGAAGAGGTAGCTCGATGTATTAGACCTCCGTAGAAAATTAACACATCATTGTGGAGAATGGGAATTACATTGTCCCTATAGAAATACAGATTTATAACTATGAGAGGTGGATGAAATTGAACTTGGACATCTATACTAAAACAACAGACTCAAAATTGACTTTAGAGAATCACAAGCTTTAAGAATTAATAAGTAATTAGTTATTAAGGAGTGAGGGGATCTTAGAAAGATGACTGCCAGGGCCGGGAATTAGCTCAGGTTTCCACCAACTGCCTCACAAGTGGAAGGTCCTGAGTTCGATCCCAGGTACCAAAAAAAAAAAAAAAAAAAAAAAAAAGATTACCTCCAGTTAATAAGGATGATTTGTTTTTCTTCAGCTTCCATTGTTTAAATTTCAAAAATCCAATTATCAAAGTCATTTTTCCATGAACTAATCTATTACAATTGAGAAAAAAAAACAGAGTCCTTGACTTCATAGTTACAACTTCATGAAGGAAAGAGCTATCCACAATATATGTACCTTAGGACAGCAAGGGCACAGAGCTCACACAGCATTGTGCTCAGGATACCATGGGAAACAGAAATATCAGTGAAGTTTTCTACCTACAAGGTCACAGGCTTTATAGATAAGCACATAGAATTAGCATCAAAAGTATGGTTATGAGTTTAGAATTTTTAGGTCTTCTTCGTTCAAATATGGTAATTCACACATATTTAGGAATCTGTCCAATTCTTTTGTGTTTTCCATCTTCTTGGCATATAGGTTCTCAAAGGAGGCATTGATGATCCTCTGGATTTCTGCTGGGTCTGTTGTAATTTCACCCATTTCATTCCTGACTACATGGATTTGGGCCTTTTCTTTCCTTTTTCTGATAAGGTTGGCTAAGGGTTTGTCAATTTTGTTTATTCTTTCAAAGAACCAACTCTTGGCTTCATTGATTTTTTGTATCATTCTCTTAGTCTCCATTGAATTGATTTATGGAAAAATTGGGTTTCAACTTGCCAAAGATTAAAACTAGATCTATATCTCTCATCATGCACTAAACTAAAATCAAAATGGATTAAAGATCTAAATATTAAAATAGAAATGCTGAATCGCCTGGAACAGAGGTTAGGTAGAACTCTCGAAGACATGGGTGTAGGAAAAGATTTTATGAACAAAACCTCAGTTGTCCGTGAACTGGCACAAACAATCAACAAGTGGGATTCCTTCTTACTAAAAAGTTTCTGCACAGCAAGAGAAAGTACCAATAGTGTGAAGAGACAACCCATGATGTGGGAAAAAAATCATCACCTGATGTTCCTGAGACAAAGGTCTACTATCTCGAATCTATAAAGAACTT
>NW_004624789.1:9340821-9379580 GCF_000247695.1 Heterocephalus glaber | reverse complement strand
TTTAATTCTTTGGAGAAGATCCCCAGCAGTGGAACAGCGGGGTCAAATGGGACTTCCAGTCCTAGTTCTTTGAAGTATCTCCATACTGATTTCCACAGTGCTTGCACCAGTCTACACTCCCACCAGCAGTGAAGAAGTGTTCCTCTTTCCCCACAGCCCCACAAACATTTGCTATTGGTTGATTTCATGATGGCCATTCTTTCTGGTGTGAAGTGGAATCTCAGTGTTGTTTTCATTTGCATCTCTCGAATGGCCAGTGATGTTGAATATTTTTTCATGTTTTTATTTGCTATTTCTACTTCTTGTCTGAGAAATGTCTGTTCATTTCAGATGCCCATTTTCGCATTGGATCTTTCAATTTGGGAGGTCTGATCTTTTCAAGTTCTTTATAGATTTAAGATAGTAGACCTTTGTGTGAGGAAAAGCAGGTGACGATTTTTTCCCACATTGTGGGTTGTCTCTTCACATTGCTGGTGTTTTCTCTTGCTGTGCAGATGCTTTTTAACAAGAAGAGATCCCAGTTGTTGATTGTTTGTGCTAGTTCACGGGCAACTGAGGTTTTGTTCATAAAATCTTTTAGGAATATACTTTATTTAATAGGTGCTATTCAAATTTTTTATTTCCTCTAGAGTTAGTTTCATTAATTTGTCTTCCAAGGTACTTCTTAGAAGTTGTCAAATTTATTTCAAAAAATATTTTTGTAATATGCTTTTTATATCCTTTTAAAATCTGTAAAATCTGTGGTAATGTTTCCTAGATCTTGATACTGCAATTTTAAAAATGTGTAATTGATATTGTATAATAGGAAGTACAGGTCTAAAGGAGTAGGGGAAGTGGGAGGGTAGGGGAAAGGAAAGAAGGGAAAAGAAAAAAATATGAGAAAAGGAAAGAAATGGAAACAAAGTCTTTGCAAATAGGGAAGGGAGGGCAGGGGAAGGGGAAAAAAATAAGAACCAAGATACTCATGTAATGGTATAAAATCCCAATGATGTATGTAACTGTATTTTATACCCAAGATGTACCAATAAACTTAATGGGGAAAATAAATACATTTTTTAAAAAGTGTGAGCTAAAAGTCAGAAATCATGTATTATCCTTTTAAATCACTACATTTGTTATCTGATACTGTATATCTATATCTATCTTTATTAGATATATTAGAAATATACTACATAGGTAGATGTATCCTATATATCTATCCATATATAGATATAATGTATAATTTTTATAAATGTATTCTTCTAAATAATGGAGTACATAATTAAAAATTGATAAAATGGATTCAAATAAGATGTCTGAAAATCTGAAAATCAAGACATTTTATATTTGCTTTCATAAGACATTCAATTACTGTGTGATTTCAAAATAATAAATTTTCTACTTTATCTACAAGTTACATAAAGTTTAATAGTCCCCAAAACACAATAATAAGTATTTTAGAAGTTCCATAGTTTTAAACACTCTCTTTAGTTAGGACTGAAATTGCATGATAGGAGTTTATGATCATTTGCTTTACAAACTATAAAATGAACCTTTATAATGAAAAATGAACTGTTTCACAATCTTTCCAGAAAGCATTTGCAACACATTTTGTCTAACCTGATTTCGGGTGCCATAAATATACCCGGAAAATCTGATTTTTTTATTACAGTGTACTTTCCTCTATCTTTATACCCACTTTGACCTCATGTGCAAGGTATGAGATGCACAGTTTTTTCACTAAAATAAAAATAAAGTCAACTATAAATCACATTAAATAACATACTATTCAAATCCAATTTTAAAAAAGCCTTTACATTTGTATCTCCCACTTCACTCCAGAAAGAACAACTGCTATCAAGAAATCAACTAATAAAAATGCTGCCTGCGTTGTGGGGAAAAAGGAACCTTTCTCCGCTATTGTTGGGAGTGTAGACTGGTGCAAGCACCATAGAAATCAGTATAAAGATACATCAAAAGACTAAGATTACAGGTCCCATTTGACCCTGTTATTCCCCTGCTGGATATCTTCCCAAAATAATTAAAAGCATCATACCACAGCAATATACATGCACCCATATTTGTAGCAGGACAGTTTGTAACAGCTAAATCTTGGAAACAGCCCAAATGCCCATCAACTGGTGACTGGATAAAGAAGTTGTTTTTTCTTTAATAAAATGATTTTTTATAAAATAGAGTGCTACTCAGCCGTAAAGAATGAGAAATTTGAGACATGTATAGCTAAATGGATGCACATTGAGGTCATACACTTAAGAGAAATAAATAGGACACACATGAGTGAATACCAAATAGTTTCTCTGGTGTGAGAAACTGAAAGTGTAAATGAGGACCAAAATGTATAATATATATTATGAAATAGGAAGAAAAGATCCAAAGAGGAAAAGAAAGGGGAAGTAGGTGGGGTAGGGGAAAGGAAAGAAGGGAAAGGAAAAATATGAGGAAAGAAAAAAATGGAAACAAAGTCTTTGTAAATAGACGGGTGGAGGAGTGGAAGTGAGGGTAGGGAAATGGGGAAAATGAATGTCATCATATTGTATACCTAAAATGTACCAATAAACTCAATGAATAAAAAACGGCCTTTACAAAGTAAGTTACCAAAGTATACAACTAGCTGTGTGTGATTTTGAATGAATTTCAAACATTTTTGCCTTTGCTTCCTTGCATGTTGTCTTCCACGGTCAAGAAACACTACAAAGAAAGAAATTTTAACCATAAAGCAATGTTCTTATATATAAACAATCACTCAGACAAGAACTTCTCTTAATATACAACATGAACATTAAATTTTACAGCTAAAATTTAAAATAATGGCTTTTTGTGTTTTAATGTTAGACTACAAATATTTAACATGCAAATTCTAGTCATGATTAAAATAATTTAGTGAGTCTTGACTGACAAGAAGGAAGGGAAGGAAGGGGATTACAAAGAGTAAAATATAAAATAAAGATAAGTATTGTTTTATGATTTTCTAAAAATAGATGTATGCATACTGGTTTACAGTATAAACAGTAATCTTCTATGGGAAAAAAAAAAGCTTTCAAAGACCCTATATAAGAGATCTAAATGAGTTCTGTAGAAAAAAGTTATTTAGCTGCAATTATAAAATTAAATCTTTTGAGGGGATTGTAATGATTCAAAAATCCCAAATCTCTCACGCTTTTGGAGATTGCTAGGCTCTGGATTAGAAAAGTCAATTAATAAAACATACTGATTTCTCATTTGCAAATTTTATGAAGTTATTTAGATTGAGTCTTCCCCACTGGGGAGGAGGGCTTTTGGCAGATACCGATTGCCAATATTTTGAACTCACTGGCCCCCTCTTCTGGAGGCTGAAATAATCAAAAAGCAAACCTTATGTGCTTATCCATTTTATACCTAATTTATTTTCAGTGCTATTTCAATCTACTCATTACTCACTCCACATTAGGGTTCTTATTTCTTCTGTCATCCTTTGGTTCATTCTTTTCTCTGTGGGTCCCTTAAAACTGATACATATATTTTAATTTTCTCATTCAGTTAGTACATCAGGACTTGTATGAACCTATTAACTAATAACAACACTATCACCACTATGTCATATTAACAAAGGTAGGCTATTTATTTTTAAAAACAGATGAAGCTTAAGCCACATATGGTGGAATACAGTAAGCACAACAAGTGTATGTTATCACTATACTTACTAATTTACTACTGTAATCAACCTCATGTGAGAAGTCTATATTAATGTCAAGAAAAAAACATGTGTTAAAATAAGACACATTTTATTTAAGTCCTAACTTCTGAACAGGGATGCCAGTATTTTAGCTGATATTCATACACTTTATGAACTTGTTTCTTTAAGGATAAAGTGAGAATAACAATAAATAATTGCAAAATATTTTTGTAAGAATTTGAAAAATATAGGTAGAATATTAAGTAAACAACAGGTGTTCCCTGAATTTATTCTGCATATCATCTCCCACTCAAGACAAGTAATAACAACCTGAAATCATCTGGATGTATTATGCCAGTATTTCCATAATTTTCACTATGATTTTCTTCAGGTATAAATGAATAGCCTAAATTTGTAGCACTTATATAAATTGTAAACCTTTTACATAAAGCCTAGTATTATTATTATTAAATATAAATAATACACATGCATAAAGGGGAGCACAGCCTTATACAAACTTAAACAAACTAGTATTTGCATTTATGTGACATTTTCCTTACATTACTCATATTAGTCATGTTTACTTTAAATTCCTTTTTTCCTTTTCCTTAAAGACCATGCAACATTTCTTCTCGTGTTTTGAGTTTCAAAGATGTCTGTGCTATGATACTTCCATGATTTCAATAAGCAATTAGATATAATCATGGTACCAATACTTAGCATTTAAATACTACTGACCAAAATATTTTAAACTACCTGTCTAAATTTTATTACTTCTAAATACTAAGATTTTCTCCATATTATAACAAATTTGCATTTATGTAATTTTGCTAAAGTAAAATTTTATTTATCTCACATCTCCCCCCTAATCTCACAAAATAATTTAGATAGTCTTCAACATGTTTTTGTTTCAGTAACAGAAGGGGTATGGTAGCAAAAAATTCCACTATATAACTTTAGAACATCTATAAATCTTTATATTTCTCTAGCAAACATGAAAATTCCCTCAATTTTTTTCTAATACATATGTAATTTCTTTTCATAGGAGTTTTTTTACTAAACTCTACAATACTGCCACTTATTTCTGTCATGATATGGCTTGTGCAAGATCCTCCCCTCCCAACCCAGAGCCTCATGCAGTCATAGGTGAGGCTTTATGGAGGTGGCTGGATCTAGGGTGTGTGATGCTTGGATCTATGATATGATGCAAGGATTGATCCATGATGCAATCCTAGGATAAAGACTGTAAGTGCTACCTATCACTAAGGTTGGGTATACCAGAAAAGATATGAAGGACAGAAAGAGGGTCATTGCTTGTTGCTAATAGCTTGCTGCCTTGCTGGCTTCTGCATGCCATGAACTGTTTCTCGTCTGTGATGCCCTTCTGCCACGCCACCCTGCCTGGGAGCCAACTAACTATGAACTTAAACCTCTACAAACTGTGAAGTAAATAAACCTTCTCTCCTTTAACTTGGGGTGTCAGGTATTTTGTCTTAGCAACAAGAAAAGTAATTAAGACAATCATAAAATAATGTAGAGATACACTGAGCCAAAGTTAACTATGTTGGGCTATCTGAAATTTATGTTCTTTTTAAGGCACAAAATATAACTTCAAGAACTGAAATTAATTTCAGCAGAAATATGAAAGCAAGATTTGATTTAAAAGCAAAAATTTAAATGAATTCTATTTGAATGCAGCAACTTCTATAACTACATTTGCAGTAGTTATTTATAACTATAACTGTGTTTTAGATATATATCTAAAATCATATTTATTTTCCACCTAAGAAATCTTAATTTTACACAATTTGAAACTTTTCTAAGTGGAAAAACATTTAATTATCATTGATCAAAAAATAAGCTGATATTTAAGAATATCAAAAAGATAACTCTCTCCAATTCATCCATGTATTTTGATCTTTTTGGATAGTGCTTAATCATTATTAACAAATTCTATTAGTGAGTTTATAATTTCAATTTGAAAGAGACTGTGATTATTTTTGTATTGGTATTAAAATTTTTATAAGTTGGCATGCAATCACAGGTTTACAAGGGACCCATAACAGATTTAAAAATTGGATGTAGTAATAAGAGGAAGAAACATATATATCATTACTTGCATTTTTGGTTTTGTTAATTATACCCCTGTTACAGACATTACTTGAATATATAGTCAATAATTTAAAAAACATTTATTATTCACACACCTTTGCTTCCCTAGTTTCCATCAGAAGATATGTCACAGAAAAGCCATCAAGAGATGTTTGTTAAATGTATTCAGGGACCAAAAAATGAGAAAGAAAAGGGGTTGAAATTTTACAGATTTGGGTTATCTTTAGCTAAATTATGAGTTCATCTTGAAAACTGTCTTATGCATCAAGCTTAGATCTCGATAGATAGTTCACTCAATCCATACTTACTAAACACATACTATACTCAGATGGCTGCTGAGGATACACCAATACCCCAGAAAGTTTGTTCTCTACTGTCTAGGAGATGACGACACAGGAGGTGGAGGAGGTGACTCAGACACTGAGACTGAATTTCACATCTTATTTCAATATAAATTATATCATGCATTTTGAAGGTGAAGTTCAAATTCCAGTAGAGCATATATAAGCCTGATCTGACCAACTTTGGGAAATTAGGGAAATCTCCCTGACAAAAACTTTAAAGTGTAAAATACAGAATAACCTGGGGCAGGAATGTAACTAAAGAGAATTTTCTTAAATGTTAACTGGATTATGTCACTCAATTAGAATAAATTTTATTCATGTTACTCTCTTAGAATAAAAGTTATTTATTTATTTATTTATTTATTTATTTACTGACTGATTGACTGACTGACTGATTGTGCTGGAGATTAAACCCAGAGCCTTGGCCAGGTTAGGTGGTTACTCCACTACTGAGATATTCCTTAGCCTTAAAAATCTACGTTCTTTGACATGGTGTACAGAAAGCTTTCAAAACTTCTCCTAAAGATCTTCAGTTCTACTTTACTCTGCTCTTTTTCTTAAAAGAAAATGTGCTACTAACATGTTAAACTGAATTATGTTTCTTTATGTCACTGAGTTCTTTCTCTTACTTAAGGAGGTGTAATAAACCCTTGCCTTTCCATTTTTTCCCTGGCTAACTCCTACCATCCTTCAAGCCTTCAGTAGGTGCTACATCTTCTAAGAAGCTCTCAATCTCTGTGGTTTGTAAAGGTGCCTTCTCTATCATTGTATGATACCCAGTATTCTTCACATCAATACACTTACATATAGATATTAGAATTTCTTGTTTACTTTTTGATATTTACTTACAGGGTAGAAATTTCCCAATGGCATATTTTCTGTTTTCACTATAGACTGGGAATTAAATTCTAGCTCACTCTGAATGTTCTTAGTGATTTTATTTCAATATGACAGGATTCTACTGGGGCAACATAATTGTACACTGTACATATAGCATTATAATATTTACATGCTATATATTTAATGACTAATTGGATGTGGTCAGACATAAAACTCTTACAAAGAGGAAGGAACTAGTGCCACAAATCACAATGGTGAAGTTAAAAATGACAAAAATTTTAGAAGGTGAATCTTAATTTTGGAAGGTATTTACTTATGTTTCATCCCTATCTAAAATTATCCGGATTTATTTAAGATGGGTTCTTTCTGTTTTAGATTTCTTGTGTTCTCCAGTTTGGAGAAAACTAAATTAAGATAGTTTATACTAAATAAGGGAAAAGTGGGCTGGGGAATTAGCTCAGTGGTTCCACCACACAAGGTCCCAAGTTTGATCCCTGGTATAAAAAAAAAAAAAGGTATGGTGTCATAGGTCAATTTGGGCTGGAGGTTTAGTTCAGTGGTACCAGTGCCTGCTTGGCAAGCACAAGGTCCTGAGTTTGACCCCTGGTTCTGCAAAAAGAGAGAGAGAGAGAGAGAGAGAGGGAGAGAGAGGAAGGAAAAGTAACTGAAGGTAGAAAAATGCAAGACTTTATAATAATGTCAAGTATAGGAAAGGGCATTTCAATCTATATATTAAAATAAGCAGATCAAATACACTTTGAAGTATTTTAAAATGTAGTATTTTTAATAGCAAGCCTATTCAAATTATACACAGAGTTAACCACTACTAGGACATGGGCTGTTTTACATAACATGATATCATCAGTTTTATTTTTAAACATTCAGTTTTTATTAAAAATACATATAATATATCAAAATTTGTAAGTAATACGAAATAGGCAATAATTTGCTTAGCATTATGTTTGAACAAATGTTAACCTTTGATTTTACTATTTTCTATACTTTTATTTCAAAAAATAAATTTTGACAAATATCACTCGTGTTCATATCCCCTGCTTCATGCCATAGGCAAATGCAAAGGCAGGTTACATCTTAAATTTGGTGTTCACTTTCATATTTTACAACATATATTGTTAATGTTTATTTTAAAAAGTGTTCTTAGGAATTTAAAACCACTCGTTAAAAAGGTTCATATTCTTTCATTAAAGCAAGATTAACCTGAAAAAGATTAACATGGGGCTTTAGTATCTTTCAACAGAAAAATTAATTTGAATAAATAGAGGTATCATTGATTTTTTGACCTATAATCACAAAATATGAGTTTTCAATAATATATAAAACTCATTTCTGGTATTTTAATTTTTATAATTATATGTACTCATTAGATTTAATATTAAACCTATACAATCATAGCTAAATAAATGATATTTCTAACTATACACGTTGAATATTTATAAAGCTAATATTTTAATGCAACAGCATTTCCCCCAAACCAGCTTGATTTTTCAAATGAAAGTTAAAATGTCATCATTTAAAAAATATATATATTATCAAAGTAACACAACTCAGATGGCATTCAAAAGCATGGAGTATCATAACTCCAATGAAAACAGGATTCTATTTCGGACAAGACAAGGGTCATTTAGTTAGCAATAATTACTTTGCTCCTAACTAGGGGCCAGGAATACTACAAGCATTGATGAACAAGATAGACTTCATGGTATTTATATTATAATGAAGAAATAGGCAATTAGTATTAGCAAAATAATAAATAAAAGGATAAAGGGATAGAGAATGATGAACTGGTAAATTTAGATAGGTCTGGTGAAGCCTTTCCCAGGGAAGTGACATTTGAGCACAGGGTTAAATGAAGAGGGAAGAAGCTATGTGAAACCCTTAGGAAGGGACATCTAAGAGCAAAATAACAAGTATTTAGGTAAGCTGAAGGAAAAAAAGAAGGTCAGTATGTTTGGAGCAGAGTGAAGACCAGAGAAAGTCATAGAAGATGGGGCTTCAGGGGAAGCTAGACCTCATCACTTGGTCTGAGTTAAAGGAAGTTTTTGAGTAAAACCTTGATATAAACTGCTTTTAAAAGAATATTGTGGCTACTTTGGGGAGTAAAGAGCAAGAAAAAGAAGACAGCTCAGTTATCAACCTATTTCTAGGTTAGGACTAAAGATGCAGTGGTTATGATGATAGGAAATGGTTAGATTAAAACTACATTTTGATTGTAGGAAGGGATCATGGCTGACTCAAAAGATTTGCTGACAGAGCAATTAGGTGGATTATTTTTACTGTTGTTGTTGCTGCTATTCTTAAAAAATGTAACCATAACACCATACCCTGCCCCATTCTATATTACTCCCATCAATAATTTCTATGAATATACCGAGGGCACACCTAACCCATTTTTGAACAATGCAAAATATAGATAGAGATAGATTTTTTAGATCGATACAAAAAAAAACTTACAGGCATTAGAATTATCCAGAGATGGACTGGGCATCCTCATTAAATAATAAACTATCTATTAATGGGACTGTGCAAGAGCACAAACAGGCTACTCTCAGGAACACATGGAAAGACAGAGGTTTAGACTACAACTCTCCCACATTACATGACCAAAGAAATAAATGTATAGACATACATAGGACCTTGCCCAAGGTTAAGTATAAATTCAGTAGCAGAGCCAACATTTAGAATTAAGTGCTAAGAAAGTTGATGTTTAAGGTCAAAATGTTCAGTTGCTCGCATACTGTAATTGTCATGCTATTCATTTCCTGAGCTTTATCATGTTTTTTGCTTCAGTCATTCATGTATAAATCAAATATATACTAGGTACCTTCAATATTAAAGGCACAGTAAATGTTCCTGTGAAAGATGTAATACTTAGAATACTTTCCAGTTACTACATCTTTAGCTTGAAAGTTTACAAAGTAATTTACACAGAAAGTACAGTGTTATGATTAGTTGACACATATCTTTTTTAAAGAGGCAAAATAGAAATAAATTCAGTAAAACCATGGATATGTAGTCTTATTTTTATCACTAACATATACACATTGTAGAGTCAGTCTAACATTGCATATATGGATATTGCCATTCCCAAATACAAATGAGTTAGACAAAAGGAATAAAAATCAAATACGCTAGTACTAAAAGATTTGTGAAAAGGCAGAATGTTTCACTGCCACTTATTTTTGCAAGCTGTTTCAAAGATTATGAGTCTTTGAACTAACTTAAAATGAAATACTGTTAATATTTTTTAATTATCTGAGACTTACATGAAATATTTCTTTTCTTCACTAATAATATTAGTTAAAAAAACTAATTCACTATGAGTTAATGTCACATCTCTTTCTTGAAATATTTTTCCTATTTTATATCTTAAGCATAGAATTAAAGCAGCTAAATTAACATGAAAAATATCACATCTGTGATCCAAGACCTATGTGTCTACATCTCTTGGTATTTACTGGTAAAAGCCTAAAGACTATTTTCAAATAATTGAATCAATGTAAGCAGAAGGAACCTTCAGCTTCTGTTTTTTATCTTTCCCAACTGCTTCAATTACTCTACAAAAGTTCTGAACACTTTTCTGGCACATAACAGATTAATTACAACAAAGTCATCCCCCAACACCATATTAGAATCATCCTTTAATTTCACAATGCCTCCAAATAAACCCAAACGGCTTTTGCTTTCTTACTCATCAATACTTTACAATAATAACAGAGATAAAATTGTTTTGCTTATTGAAAAAAAGGGAACTCAAATACTTACTTCTCTTTGTATGACAATCCTCTTACCTAACCAATTCTTGCACTCAGTTCCCACTAGATTCCACTCCAATTCACTGAGCAGCTCAGTTAACAATGCTCAACACATGAAATATATCATAAAATATAAAATGAAAATTTCTAAAATCAAACAGAGATAAGAGTAAAAAAATATTTTATACTATGACATCAGATTAGAACAAATGATAAACTACCCAAGGACAAAAAATATGAAAAGTGTACAATGTAAAAATCCAAACTTTTACTTAATACTATAGAAGTTCAGCTTAGGCAAGTCTGTGATATAAAGAGAACCTGTCTGAAAATTTAAACAAAAACATAAATGTTTGTACCTCAGTGAAAAACCTCTGCGTTCAATTTACCAATAACACGTCCCTCACACGACAAAGAAGTATACACATCAATATTTTGTTTTGTTACACTCAGTCACTGGTGAGAAGCCATGGCAAGTCTTTGGTGAAATATCTGAAATATCATCCAAAGTTTTGTGACTGTTCAGTTTTATACCTATAATACTGATAGAATAAAACTGAAATTAAATACATATAAAGGGACAAATTTACCTTTGGTGTGGAATTATATTTAAACATATATAAGCTCATAGAAGAAAAAGTCCAGGAAAGCTGACCTTACCCTGTTTGTTTGAACTTTAATTTCCAAGTTTGTTAATGACATATTGTAAATTATATTTTAAAATTACA
The DNA here is from genome assembly GCF_000247695.1 of Heterocephalus glaber. Next base: position 9,368,131 of record NW_004624789.1, on the reverse strand, counting down.
TAAAATACATGAATTTGGAGAGGGCTACTGGATACTTTAAAACTGATAGTAAAACAACCAATAATTGCTAAATTTCAAATTAAAAACATGAAAATCTCTAAACCTTTAGTATGTCCTGAATCTTCCACTCAATATTAAAGATACTAAAATTACCAATGCAAACAGAAGACCCATATAAAAGATAAGAAAGTAAGGAATATATAAAACAACAATATGAGAGAAATCTAAATATAGCATTTGTCCTTACTTAGCAAAAATAGGTAAAGATCTACAAATAGCTGGCAGACACTAACAGTGAATAAAGCCTAGTTTGTAAGTTTCTGATCATCACAATGAACAGATAACCAGAATAATAAAAAGAGATGGAAGAAACTATTTTTAGTGGACTATATAATAACACCTGAACAGCTTTTTAAATATAATCAGTGCACAGGAAATACTAATAAGGAAATAAGGTAAAATGCTGAATAGACAAGTCTTAAAATATTTGCATTTAGAGAAACTCTAGACTTGGATTCAAATAATTTTAACAAAATGCTAAAAAATATCAATGAATGATATAACATAGATCAAAGGCATGCCTATTTTTTAATAATATTCTGTTCTTTTAATTTCAGCAGATCTTTATTACCTTTCATAGGACTTAATCAGAAGTGTAGGAAAAGTAGTAAGAAGTCATTTATATATGCAAATTTAGGTGTCACTAATATTTTCTTAATATGCAATCCCTTCTCCTCCAGAAATCACTTATCTGGAAATGAGTATTTTGCAAATGTTGATCCTATAATCTTATCCTTACAGAACTTTGTGTTCTTTCTCCCATTTTCTGGTTTACTTTCAGTTTCCCACATTATGCACTGCCTTTCCATGCTCTAGTCATTAATTTTCTAGACAGGTGATCATAATGATTCTTTACTGTGTAACTCAATAGGTTTCCTAAGCTACCTACTATGGAATTCTGCCATAGTAGAATTTCTCATGAACATCAACGAGAAACATAGTAAATTAATACAAAGAATAAATGTTGTGTGTAGAAATTGTGAACAAAGGTACACAGGTGCAGAGGTAATTTAAATAAGACATGACAAGCACAAGGGCATGTGGAATGCCAGGTGTATGAACTGGAATACCTGTGATACAAGGAGATCTCTTGCGAGTGTGTTCCAAATGCTCATTGCAAAAATAAGTGAAGGAAGAAAGTCTTGATGCATTGCAAGTAGATATCAGAACAAGAACAGAATTCCACGAGTACAGAAACTGAGAACCAAAGAAGACAAAAGCCTCAAATTAAGTGAATTTGACCATCATTGCTGACATAACCCACTTCAGTGTTTGTCTCAGATCAAAGTGAAAACCTGAGGCTATAGGAGCTACAGGAAAAAAAAGGACAACTAGAGAGATAGATGAGAGGTGGAAGTTATCTCATTTCCAACTTCTCTCTTGCAATTATCCTTAACAATCTCTTGATAAGTTCATCTAGACAATCTAGTTTATCAAAAAGTGAAGGTAACATTTTGAGAAATTCACTGAGGTTTTCATACTTAATATGATCTGTATTCAGTTGCCTTACTATATTCAGATTAAATAAAATGTAAGATAATTTTGAAAAAAACGGTGTTTTCATGATTTTTGAATTCTGAACTGTGTATATATATATATATGCACATATATCCATATGCATACATATATATTTCTATGTTGTTTAGATATGTACTTACATAGTTACTTCAACGAATAAAGCCTATACAATATGCAATTTAAAGATAAACTGTGATAAAATTTATTATTTCTAAAACCTATTAATTTACATTTTAAAGATTCGTGTAAGATAAATTAACAACCATTCCTTTTTTCTAGCTCCTGTAAAGATCAACATTCTTGGAAATTCCTAAAATAGTAGAAAAATAGGGTGAAAATACTGAATAGCCTTCAATTTATAAGTTATTCCTACAAGTTAAAAGCTTTGGTACAAGTAATAAAATGTAAGAGATATCTCAATTCAGGTACATTAACCATTGCAGTAATCAATGCTATCAAATTGTGAACTACTGGTTTGGTTTGGACAGCAATTATCACTTTTAATTTTTATTAATTTTCTTTGCATGAAGATACAATATGATCTCATTTGTTTATTTTAAATATGTATTTCACAATACTCAGAATAATTCAGGATGTTGCATGAGTATGCCATGTAAAATGAAGTAACTATATGTCCACACTCATAATTCTGACCATTAAAATTACAACAACAAAAAAGGCAAAAAAGGAAGAACATGTACAATTCTTATTTAAAATATTTCAATTAATTTTAAAATTAAGCATTCCTGTAAAAGTAGACTTAGATTTACAGAGAAGGAAAGATCTTAAGAACCTCGAGTTTTGAAAAGACCTTAGCCACCACAAAACATCTGTAATTTAGTGAAACTCTGTGGTATCATAGACTCAATTAAGGTTGTACCTAATTTCAAAGCCATTTTTTCCCTCTCACAAATTTTCAATAACTTGGCAATTATATTTTGAAGAACATGTCACATGTGTTTTTCACATTCCTCTGGCAAGATTCTCATAAATGATAATACTAGAAAATAGTACAAAGATACAGTTGGATTTATATTTCTGGAATCTATTCACTTTCCAATACACACCATGGTTATTTCAGGTCATGTCAACATGAACAGGAACATTGGTTTTAATGCCCTTTGTCTACATTGTCTGTTTAGTTTTAGTTTGACAGATGAAACACAGATTTCATTTCTTTAATGGGTAATCATCTTATTTGCTAGAAGCTTTATATAGATCACATCAAATTTAGAAATACTATCACTGCTGGAATCATGACAAATATCTACTAATTTCTTCTGTACCTTTTGAACAGAATTTTTCAAACAAGAGTCTATTACATATCTGAATCAAATAATAAATGTATTAATCCAGTCTCTGAGAATGTCAATCTAGATTTTTTTATTTACCTTAATCATGCTTAATTTTTTATATACTCATAAGCCATAATTCTTGCTTCATTTGAGTCAAATAGTTAATATTCTGACAACAGATTAGTGTAGATGTGGTTTCCCAAGTCCTATGGGTCAGAAAAACATACACCAATTGTCCTGATTCTACATTTTACAGACAACAATTTTCTAGATAAACATTGTCTGATTCAGCTACAATCTGAATTTACTTCCAACTATATACTAACTGGCAACTAGAAAGGAAGTTGAGAATTCTCTCTAATAACTGAAAATATGAATATTTACACAAATGGTCCCAGGGCGGTATATCATTTTGTTGTAAAATATATTTAAGACTTTTGGGGAGATACACTCAAAGTGTCCTCATTTTGGCACCTTTAAAAAAAATCAAACCATAAAAGACTATCTTTTCCTTTAAAAAAAATCACTTAAAAATTTTATGTACCCAGAGGTATCATTAGAAATCATTTTAATCCCATATAAACTATAAGAAAATCTGATTCTAATATAACATATTTCTCATGAAGAATTTTTTCTTGACGCATTACAAAAAGTTTTGAAAAGGTTATTAAAATAAGAAGTGATAATTTTGAAAAATATCATTTTTTGTTTTATCTGTTTTCTTTTCGTAGGCAGCCCTGGGAAATTGAACAGAGAGCCTTCAAACTGAGCTAAATCCCCAGTCCTTTTCTTATTTTTTACTTTGACACAAAATCTTGGTAATTACTAAACTGCCTGGGCTGAGCTCAAATTTGTAATCCTTCTGCCTCAGCCGCCCAGAATGGTGGGATTATAGGCATGAACTATCACACTTGGCTGAAAAAGGAATTCTTAATGAACGTGTTTAAGTAGTAAAAATTCAACTGCTGCATCTACATCAGAACACTGGATATGTAAATACTACATGTCAACTACGCCATTTCTTTTTACTAAAAATTAAAATTTCACATTTAAAGTGTGATTTTGGAGAAAAAATAACATATACACAGTAATCTGTAAGCAAAATTGTCCATAATAAATTGAAATTACTTTCCAGAGGAGAGAGAGGAGAATGGGGTCTCTTTGTCCTCAACTCTGGATACTTTTGCCCTTGCTTCCCCTCCACTCACCATGTGGGCTCCCTTGACTTTCCTTATACTTGCCATTCACCAGGGCTCACCAGGCTTCACCCTAGGTGTCATCTCTACAGAGAACACTCTTCTATGGACACCCAAATGGCTCCCATTTCTTTTTGTTTAGCAGTTTGCTCAAATATTTCTTTATTAGTGAGATATCTAGCTTCAGTCTATTACTCTTACTTCATTATCTTACTGATTTCTTAGTGCTTATAGCCACTTTATGTTTATGTATATATTTAATATATACATAATTATTTATGTAATTAATTTTATATGCATTTTCTCTCTGCACTAAAATGTAAGTACCACAGGCAGAAGCTTGTCTGTTTTGTCTTTTGACTGTTGAGTCCCCAATGTTTAAAATATACCTGACACATTGTAGATGGTCAAAATATTCTGGTTGATTATATAAAAATACTAAGTACATGCATGTAGGTAGAATTTCCTAGAATCTGATGTTACCCAGTTTCCCACAAGACCCTGTTAACAAGAGACTGAAAACAAGAGAGAAGAAGGCACTTGTTCTCTTTTGCTTTTGAATCAGCAGCAGAGGTAGGGTTAGTTCAACAGTCTACAACACAGCACTCACTGGCTCTGGCTTCAGGCAATGTTCCAGGAGCAACTGAGACATGGACTCCACCAATGGTCTAGGTTAGTCCAGGAGTTTCAGCCAGACTCTGCCACCAGGGTTACTATAACATTAGTGCATCTGTGACTCTCAGCTTGCTGAAAAGCGGAGGGTCAGCAGAAGTGGCCACTGAGCACTGTCCTGGAGCACTGAGGAATCACTTTCTCCTTCTTCCCCACAGCCTTAGTAAGGAAAGTAATTTTTTGCAGTTACTGATTTTTATGCATAGCCATTTCCCTTTTCACTATTCCAGTTTTTCTAATACTTTGGGGGAATTTCCTATTTTAAATTCTCTCTGTTTGAACTAAATAGGGAGGTTATGGCTGTCGTACTTAGCTAACACTGACATATTTTTTAGAAAATAACTGTCTGCCAAATACCTACTCAATCTAATAGCAAGTGTGCCCACTCTTCACAACACAGGAATCCCACAAAAATGTTAGACAATGCTGAGACACGCTCACTGCTCTAGTCCTTTCCATGTCTTGACTGCCTTTCATTGCCTTCCTTATTTGTGACATAATACGCAGTTACATTAAATCAGAAGTACTTTCTGTGACATTGGTTTAATTATCCACACCCTCTGTAGTAAACCACAGGTATCTTTATGGCTCCATTCTTTATTTCTAAGTACAATACATAAACATACATTTTGGGTATCTTTATTTTAGTATTATGAATCTTACATATACCATAAATGTCTGGCACAAGTGGCACATTAATTTATAAAGTCAATCATAATCAGTTTATAATACCACTGTTTCTATGACTTGCTAGAAGGGGATTAGTGGTGGCTTGAAAATTCTTAAGACCATAATTATGCTTGCAGAGTCTTACCCAGAGAGTGAAGCAAAGGGTCTCCTTGTTCTCCTCAGCAACAGGAAATTTGTACCCCTTGCCGCCGCCGCCACCACCACCACCACAACCACCACCACCATTTCGCCCTCATTCCTCTTTCGCCTAAGAACTACGACACCATTCTCATCCAGCTGAACACAGAGGGTTGTTGTCCCCTCACTGTGGGTTTAAGTTATAAGTCATGTGGTTTTACTTTTATCATATCAGCTATAAACTTAATAATTGTCCTTTTTTAGTGGTCCAAGCATTTCTTAGCTCATAAAAATACAGAATTGAATATGAGTATCATCTACTATTTCCTTTTTTAGGAAAGTCACCTTGCAGAGTCATTTCAATCCAATCCTGAATCCAGGCAGTAATAGATTACCATAGTATAACAAACTGGAAGACACTGACCTATTTTTCTATGATTACGTGATACTTCATGGCATTGTTTCCAAAAAAAAAAAATAAGATTACACAATACACAGCCTTGAAATGAATTTTTCCATTTAGGTGTATCTACATGATGACTATCCTCATAACTAAATAAATCTACCTATTTTCCCCTCTGACAGCCAATATGTGTGTTATTTCATGAGCACACTCAAATGTTTGGCTGACAGTTATTCCACTTGGATCAGCTTGTGATCTCTATACAGAGCTTCTCCTGGTTATTGGGAATGTTGTAAACTGACAAAAACTATCTTGTCTTACAGAAAGCCTCTTTCTCCATGATTTTTAGCCTCTCCCAGTATGCTTTGTTCACTCATCAAGTGTTCCATTTTTTGTAAGAGAAGTGATATTTGTTCTTTCCTACTCCTAGTCATGTGTAGCTAGACTCATTTCCTGTCTAGTCAGACGTCTTATCTAGTCTTTGACCTGTGGCCTGTTAGGCTAATGTATTTGGGTTCAAAGAATCAAAATGAGACAATCTATGGATATTCCAGTTGTTTCCACTTGTTTTTCACACCAACATTATAGGTTTTGCATAACAGCAAGAGGATTAAATAAGATGTCATTAATCAGTTGTTCTCTTTCTCATAACAAACAATTCTTTAAAATCAGTCTTTGAAGGAACATGACAGAAATGAGTAGGATACTTACTTAATTTCACTGCCATATGCCGGAGCCTATTCTTGTGGTAAAATCACTTTATGTAAAGTTTGTAATCCAGTAACATTCATTCTATCAATAATGAAGAATTTCCAAAATCAAACCTCTCTATGCTTATTGGCACAGTCATATTCTTTATTCCTCAAAAGTCCCCCTTTGTTTATTTCTGATTTCCTATACTTCTATATTCATTATATTCACTATCTTCTTTCTTTTTCCTCTACTTTGATTCTTTTTCTTATAACTGAGGATTCAAAAGCATATTCCTGAAATATCCTTCTTTCCACATATCCTTTATTATAAATGACACCCAATAAGAGGATGTTATATAATTGAATGTTCTGTTATTTGAAACTAAGAATTTTAAAATAAAAATTTTGATACTTTTGCCCCGAAGGGGTATCACCTTGGTTAAAACATTTTTTTAAAGTCAGTCTATCTTTAGAATACTTTCAGTGATACTCTGATAATTTTAGTACCATTTAATTTGGAGTAATCCAACTAATTGGAATTAAAAAGATGTACATGCAATAATAATATTTAATTCATCATGGTGAATTTTAATTTATCTTTTAAAATTTAAATTACATTTAAATTAAATTATTTAAATTTAAAATTAGTAGTGTTTACCTTTTCCTATAAAGTATATATAGAGCTTCTCTCTGTGCAATTTTACAAAACAGATGACATCAACTGGCACAGTCATCCATGTACATTAGAAACTTGTTTTGTAATGTTATTGTGAAATATTAATGACTATGATTGAAAGAAGTTATATGTAATCATTTTTTTCTTTGCTAAGGTATGTTAAGAAAAACAATTACTCCAGTTACCAATAAAACTATCAGTACATTAACAAATTCCTAGTAGAACTGAATGATGTGGTTATACTTATTATCTGAGGGCAGTGATGATGAAGCTTTTAGAGCTTCAATGATACAAACAGCCCACTTCAGCACGCTTGCTGTAGGTTCATCATCACTGTCCTATGGCAATTATTAACAATACTCTCTTCATTCACAGAAGGAAACTACTTGGATAAATCTTTTAATTTCCCATGAATCATAATATGGAATAAACCAAAGCTTCAGAACAGGGAACACTGTGATCACAAGGAATTAATGGAAAATTATTATCCGTTCCCTTTATTTTTGAAACTTTTCAAGATCTGTATCTTTTAGAAATGCTGAAAGTCATACTTAAATTGTGAACTAAGATTACTTCCTGAAAATAGAAAAAATTTTGCAAATTTCCCAAATTTCTTTGTTTCAATTCTTCTCTGTGGTTGTATTTAATAGAATTTTTTTCAGATTATAGTAAAAACTATTTCCATGAAATTGGGACTACTGTTTATAGCAAAACAGTAAAAGAGAAGATACAGTCCAGTTGATTGATATACCAGGAAATAAGCATATAGCTAATATTTTAGAAAATTGTCTTAAGCTTTCCAAGTTTTCTTTGCTGAGAATATTGAGTGTTAACCTTGAAGAAAGAGTATTACTCAATACTGAGCAAAAGTATTATTAACTTCACACTCAAATGGCCTATGTACATTTCATTGTACTATAAAAATTGGTATGCTGACCTGTAGTAGATTAAATACTGTCACACAAACTTTGTGTCCACCTACAATCTGTAAATGTTATCTTATTTAAAAATTTTTTTTCCAGATGTAATTAAAATAAGAGAATAGTGATTTAGAATAAATCCCAACTCCAATGACAGGAATCTTTATAAAAAGACTAAAAGAAGACATACACACACAGAAAAAAGATAGACATGTGTAGAAAGAGGTAGAAAGTACACTGATATACCTTTATAAGCTAAGGTATGGTGAGGATTGGTGACAAACACTACAAAGTCATAAAGAGCAAGGAAAAATTTTTTCCTGGAGCCTTCAGAGCAAGTTTGACCTAGACAATATCTTAATTTCAGATTTTTCGCTCGAGAGCTATAAAACAATAAATTCTTATTTCAAGAAAATGGGGTTGAGTTAATTTGTCACAATAGCCCTAGATATATAACAAAATATATAATAATTTTGGTTTGTATTCAAAACTACTCAAATTATCTGAAATTATCTGAAAATTAAATTTGCTATATGTATACATAAAGATTCAATGGTTATACTTATTATTTAAGTAGTTTATGAATGAAAAATACTGAGAATAATTGAATCCTTTGAAAATTTGCATAATGACTCTGACTCCTCAAGTGAGATACAATAAGTGGTAGTTGAAGAAAGGGGATGAAGGAAGAAGATGCTATGATTTAGATTGAGAATGTCCTGCCAAGGCTGATGTGTTAAAGGCTTGGTCTTCAGGCTGTGTTGCTACTAGAATGCAGTAGAGCCTTTAGGAGGTATGACACAGTGGGAGGAAGTATGTCACTGTGGGGATGATCTTGAAGGGGATACTGAGACCCTGGTCCCTTCTGGCTTCTTTGTTTTGCTTTAAGGCTGCTATAAAGGAAGCAGTTTCCTCTGCCACATACTTCCACCATCATGTACTGCTTTACCGCAGGCCCCAAAGCAGCAAGCCAACTGACCATGGATTATAATCTCTGAAACCATAAGCCCAAATAGACTTTTCTTCTTTGTACTCTTCAGCACATGACAAGAAACAAAAACAAACAAATATAGGTACAGAATAATCTGCAGAAATAATTTTGCAACAAGGATCTGAACCAACCTAAAGAAATCTAAACCAATGGAAGTAAACCAATACAATCAATAATTGAAACACAAAGTATATACAGATGAAAATAATCTCAAAATATATCTTAAAAGATCAATAAGTATATGTAAGACCTAAATGATAAAATGATGGATTCTCTATAAAAAAAATTAAAAATAAAGGGCGGGGGTAGGCAAGAGGATCACAAGTTTGGGCCCAGTCAGTGCAACGTATTGACTTAGAAAAACTTTGTCTCAAAAAGAGAAATACATAGTTTTAAAAGTCTGAGGATATAAGTTAGTACAAAGACCCTGGGTTCTATCCCTAGTACCACAAAATAAACCCATATACATAATAAATACACATAAAGGGACAGAAGGACAGAGTAAAATGAAGCAAAAAAGAGATGAGATATCATAGCAAAAATACCAATTAGAAATATTATAAATATATATATATACATATTAACTGGAATAAAATCAGAGAATGACTAAAGACTACACTGGGTAAAAAAGTGATTTACAAATTAAAATATATAGTAAAATTAAAATTTTTACTACCGTAAAAAAAAAATACTAATAAATGATCCTGCTTAACCTTCAAGGGGAAGAATTAAGGAATTAACAATCATGGAAGAGCTTGTAGAAGAAACTGAGAATAAACTAGGAGGTTTATGACATGGCATTCTTGAAAGGTTAATAGTTGGATATCTTCTTGAAGAACCAAAAATATCCCCATGAGTCATAAAATTAAAAGTGAGTTCTGAGATTTGTCAGTAGTACAATAAAAATGCCTATCATTTATTCTATGAATTTTCCTCTACAGTGGACTCCCAATGATGTTGACACATAGCTAGTTCTGGCCAATGCACCATAAGAAATAATGGGTCAGATGTGGGCCAAAGCACAGAATAATATGTGTGTATTCCACCTCCCAATGATTCACCTTACACTTTAAGTCATGAACACAGCAAATTAGTAATCATTCTAGGTCAAGATAAGTAAACTAGAACTCTTTCTGGCAAATCAGGGCTTATGGTCACCCAAACAATTAGTATATCATTTATCAACAGAAGGAATAAAAAAGTAATTCCAATACGTTGGATGTACAAATTTATTTACTGTAAATTTATAATATGGAAATTTCTTAGAGATATTTCTCACTGGTAATCATGAAATATTATTTCTAACTTACAAGAGAAACCATTATATTTAAGGTGGCCAATTTGATTAAATTAGTAACATTATTAAATGAGCTATCTAAATGAATGATACACACTAAATTTACCTCTTGAAAACAGTGTTCAAAATGGATGAATAGTCAAAACAGATGTGTATGTGTTTATTAGTGTAATATATTCTAGTTTCATGTGTTTAGTTGAAAGACGTAATTTCAATAAAATATTTTTGTAGATATTGTTTCTTAATTATGGGGGAGATGGAGACCAAGTTAAGCATTACATTTATTAGCTAACAAGTTATGTTTTGATGAAATAAAACAAAGTCAAACCATTTTTAACAGCCTATTCTGCTTACTACGGTACATTACTTCAAAATACTAATTGCATGGAATATAGATTATAAAAACTTATTTAACATTTAACACTGACCTATGCTTTTTGAAAGCATGACTGGTTAATATAAATTCTCTAAAATTTGCAGTCTATCTATCAACCATTAAAGATCCATATGTTCTACTTTTTATTTTCATCTTAATAACAAGGTGCAGGATTAATAACCTTTTGAGGTTAATACTTCCCAGATGTGATTCAGATCATCAACTGTTCTAAACTGGTCATTAATTCTTTGAAAGTGCATTATGTCTTGATTAGTGTTGCTTAAATAGCTTAGAAGTTTTTATAGTCTTTTTATTTTGTAAGTAACCACCTCCCCTTTCACATTTAAACTTCCATTTTGGTGAGGAAATTGATAATGAGAAAATGAAGTAGGCTGTCTAAAATACAAAAGTTAAATCATACATATAAACTTTCCTACCTGCACTCAAGAAAAATGATAAGTGGATAGTTCAATTTTCATAATCATTTATTATTTTCCTTCACAGCTGATTATCCCTAAATCTAGTACTAAATAATTATATCTCTAATGAGAGTTGCAAAATACAGCCTTTAACCAATAGTTTTTTTTTTCCAGAATGGTGTTGAGTGTGTATCTATTTAGCTATTTGATCAACTTTTAATGAGCATTTGAGATAAAGTAGTCATTATGCTCCCCCATTCACATAAATATGAAGCAGTCAATCCATTATTCCAACAAGTCACAATCTGGTAAGAGATTTAGATAGTGTGAGATAGATCCTATGACAGGCACTGAATTTCAGGTGTTCTGGAAAAGGTATTTTCTATTTAAAACTTCAGCAGTATAAATACCCCAGAAAAAGGAGATAGTCTTTAGTGCCTTAAAAGACCAGGAAGAGAAAGCATGATAAATAGGAAAGTTAAAATAAGAGATAAAAAGAGGTCTTTCCAGACTCAACAGCATGATCTATAGACAAGAGGAAGTAAGTCAATGGAAGAAACTACCAGCTTTGAAAAGGTAGAAGCTGGAGGTAGCTGAAGGTTGGGGAATGTGAGAAGACTAAGAAAGACAGCAACAAGTTAATCAGTAGGTAAGGGAGTAGGGCTTAGTAGAGTAGGGACATAGACAGACAAGACCTTAATTTTACATCAGTTCTTGCCGCACATTGAAGGATATGTAACAAAGACCAGAAAATGAATTGGTGAAAAAATCAAGGCAGGTGAACAATTAAGATATGGTAGCATGCTAATCTGGGAAAGAAATAATGAGGAGTAAAATTAATGATAGAGTGGTAGATGAAACTAGTTATACAGAATAATTAAAATAGCTTCAGGAAGTAGAATCAACAGGATATGGTGGTTGTGGAGCATAAGAATAAACTGGTAACATAATATAGAGCAAATACATAAATTTATTACAATATCTAGTCTAACATGTTTTATCAAATTAAGCTTTCTAATAATAATCTCTTAGGGTATCTCTATGCCCTTGTATTTAGATATAGACTCATTTATAAATGAAATGGTTTCTAAATATTTCTAATGATTCTAAAAAATTTATAACACATTGATAAAAAACAATCTGAGCTTTGATTTTACAATACAAGAATTCACTTAAAACCTGGAAACTATTCTTGGAAATAGGAGACAAGAAGTTAAAGCTTTGTAAGTAACAGTATAAAAACCGAAGAGAATAAAGAAAACTATATTAAATAAGTTAAAGAGATTTCGCTTAAGTAAACCTGTATCTTTTAAAAAAATACATGTTTACAGGAAGACATTATCAACGCTGTACAATATAGAGCAGCAGAATGACCAAAAAATGAATTCCATAATACTGCACAAAGAATAGGAGGGTAATTATATATTCACAGATATAAATATTTTTTATCCGATTTCCTAAGTCGTTACTTTTCCATTACTTCTCTTCTTTAATACAGAATGAACGTCATTATTTTACAATACATGCTTTTGCAATGATTCACTTTATTTGCAGAGGATGCTATACAAGAAGGAATGCACTAAGATAGTAAAGAGAGAAGTGACACAAATCATAGTTGCCTGTGTATTAAATATTTAAAGTTTTATGGACCCTAATAACCTATACACATTCATTCACTGATTTCTCTAGACTGTCTGCATGCAGGGGAGGTTATTTACCCATACATGAGCTGATAACAGAAACCCAGCAGCTCTGGATGATTTACATTTTCCAGTGTACAAGGAAATTCTACCTTCTATGGTCTCTCAGTTTTCCTGGTTGGCTTTAAAATTGTTTCACTTCTTGTTATTATAAACATTACTCCTGTCACTAATATTAGTTTTTCAATTTGGATTTACAATCTAACATTCTAAATAAACATAACACACTTTTGTTTAAATTGACATGTAATTGTACATACTTATTGAGTACATTATAAAGATACAGCACATGTATATATTATACAGTGGTCAAATCTGGTAATTCACTTTAATAACTAAGAATTCAATGTAGAGGTTAAGGAGTGACACAACTTTACAGGTACTGAATACTCCACACTACCCATTTTTCATGGCTTTTCTTCTACATTACTATCTTTTCTTCTTACTACTCAATGGCCGCTCTTTAACAGTTTTCCCCCACTCTCCTTGAACTGGTACTTGCACATGAGCAGTGTACCATGTACTCCTACTCTAACCCTTCTCTGTGTACCTTTAAGTGCAACTTTATGACACAATTTTCTGGTTTCTACTCCTCTTGGCTTTTAACTGAGAAATACTAAATTAGAAAATGAGGAATCTGATTTGTTTAGCTACTAATGGAAATCCCTATGTGAGAAGTGATAGGTAGGTTGTTAGCCAATGAAACGAGTGTCTTTAGTTCAAGTGTCCAGGCTTGTCCTGCTAAGATATGCCTGAAGGAGTAGGGTACTGTACCACTCACTATAACTGATACTTCTCAGCAGACTTCTTATTCAGACAGTTTACATTGATGATGGTTTTAGAGTATGAAGCACTTTAATATTTCTAGTGTAGCTATTTCCATGAGATATTTTGGACTATATTTGTCTATATTTTATACTTAATTAGCTAGTAATCAATAACAGATAATAAAGTCATAGCTATATATACATCACAAAAGAAATCTAAATGAGACACACTAAAGAAATAAGTCTTTGGTTCATAAAAGAAAAGGATAGGTTTTTTTGTTCTAAAATGAAAAACTATTGAAACAATCTAAACACATACCAAATATTCTTATGCCACTAACCAAGCAAATATGCATAATTATTCTTTAGCTTTGAGATATGCTTATGTTTTCAAAGATCAATTAACACTTTCAATACTTTTCAATAACTATGTATCTTCTTACACAAAATCTATGTATTTTGAACGTTATAATGTCTATACATGATCTCTCTTACAAACTATTTTACTCCTTCCATACCAACAATCAATCCTGAATATTAATCCATAGTTATTTACAACCTGTAATGGCTAAAAGTCCTAAAGTTGGGATTGAGATGACCTTAGTGTTAATATCACTTCCTTTCGTTAATATCAGCACAAATTTGGGCAAGTTCTGAAACCTGTCTCAGATTGTTTTCTTCATATGTAACATAGTGCTGAAATATTTACTTTACATAGATATTTATGGACTCTAAACATCACAGGAAATCTCTAAACTCTTCTTACATGTATTTATTTATAATGAAAAAAATCTCAAGCAAAGGCATAAAAGCTTAAGTTTTTTAGACTGAACAGAGATGAAAATAAAGCTGGTTATACGAACAATGACAAAAGCTAAAGTAAAGTATAAAGAACTTCAAATAGTTCATGTAAGAGAAGAGAAGGTTAAAGAAAATTAAGTAAAATCATAATTTTACTAAAGCAAATGTAGCAAACTATATGTGTATGCTTGTTGAAAATGTAACATTTTGTCTAGTTTACCATGTGAGGAGATTAGAATCGTTTTTTCTTCTCCCAAAGTAAAAATGTGCATGAACTGGAATATCAACAACTCTTTTTAGATCAGGCAGGGAAGTGAAATCACAGGCCAACCACTATTCCTAAAGTTGAAGAAACATACAGACAAATTCGAAGAATCACAATTTAAGAGCAGAAACACACGGATACAAAGCACTGTAGGAATCAGTGTCAAGAGAGGAATTTAAACTGTAATTAATACATTCCTGGTGACTCAGCCTGAACACTCTTTTACAGTTAAAAAATTCAGGGGATGTAGTCACAGGAGAGCCACTCTTTCATGAGTTCTACATCTGAGAGATTTACCAGGTCCTCACAATAAATGTCAAATAAAAATCTGTCAAAGAAAACAAACACTTTGAAATATTCCAAAGCCTCCTGTTTGTCCTATCTCTTCTCAGGAAAAACTATTTTACCAGAATCTAACCTGTTGCAGTGTTATGATGACCTAACAGACTGTGGAAAGGTAAGTACCAAAGTCCGGGTTCCTCCAGCCATCCTGTTCCACCTAACATGGAGGGAGGCAGGGGAAACCTTAAGAAGCATTAGAGAAAGTCACTCTAGGACCATAGGGTCAAAAAAAGACTGAGCCCTGGCATGTTCCCCTCCCCACACCTAACCACTACATTACTAAAAGCCTGTTTATTAAACTTCCCTTACACCTAGTACATTTGCCCAGTTTTCAACCAAAATTTTCCAGGTATATTAAATAGCAAAAAAAAAAAAAAAAAAGCTCGCAAAAGAGCAAACATTAAAAGCAGAATCAGATACGTTAGGAATGCTAGGATTATATGATATTTTTAAAAGAATCTGTGAATAATATACTATGAGCTTTATCTTAAAAGTAGGAAGTATAACAAAACATCTGGATAATGTAAATAGAAATGAAAATTCTAAGAATCAAAAGAAATTATAGGAATAAAAAATACTAAAACAGAAAACATTTTTGATGAGCATATGAGAAAAGCAGACATGGCTAAGAAAAGAATCTCACTGAGATTTTTATTAGTCAATTAAAACTTTTAAAACTAAAAAACAGAGAAAGTAAGACTAGAGGAATATCTTACTCAAGAAGGTTTGGACTATAAAAGCTATAGTAATGAGATTATTACAAGGAAAGTGAGAAAGCTCAGAAAACACCAAATGAGAAAGCTTGGGTAAATGCCAGAAAAAAACCCTGTACCTAATCATATCATACTCAAACTGCAGAATATCAAAGATAATGAAAAATCTAGTAAGGAACCAGAGGCATTAAAACGCTTAACTTGCAGAGGGACAAAATTTTAAAAAACATATTCAACTTTTCAGAAAACAGAAAAGCAAGGAGAGTATAGAATAAAATACATAAAATTTTGAGAAAGAAAAAATGAAATAAAGAAAAACCCAAAACCAAAAATTCTGTAACCTAAAAATTGACTTTTAAATGTAAGGGAGAATTAAGACTTTCACAGATGAATGAAAATGGAATTTGTCACTAGACCCACCCTGCATGAAATAGTAAAAGAAATTCTTCAGAAAGGAGGAAAATGACATAGTTCAGAAACTCGAACATATATAAAGAAACAAAGGGCACAGAAAGAGACTACCTTGTGTGACACCCTTTGTGAACACAGGGTGCCTTCTATTCTGCACTGCCATGTCCTCCTTTCTTCTTACCCACAGTGGCTACAAGGAGGTCTCCAGGCAGCAATGAGCAGTCCTCTGCTGACAAGTACTTCCATGGGGACAGCTCTTGAAAGGAATGACCGCAAGAAACAGAGATGGGTTTCACAATTTGTTAGTCCAAATTCTAGGGACTTAATCTACTCATCTTCAAATAGGCTCAGCTGTCGCATGGTAGAGGCTGATAATTTATATGGCGTTCTTTTAAACTTTTTGTAAGACATAAAACAAAAGGAAAAATCCAAATTCAAGAATTATGTTTCTTTTATCCATCCCTTCCCTGTGTGTATCCTAGGTTTATTCTTTTAAAAAAGAATTCCTTTCAGTGAACACCTTAATATTGGTAAACAGATTTCCAGACTCATCTTCAGGGCAATTTCAATTCAGCAACAATTATGGGGATTTCATGACAGCAAAACTTAACTGTCAACTTGACTGAATTAAGAGATACTTGGAGAGAGGACTGGATCTTGGGGTGGATACACTCATCTGTCAGTCAATCCACTGACATTCATATCTGGATGTGCTGTTGGAAGTGGAACCTGGTCACTGGGGCATACCTTGAGAGCATATATCTCTCCTAGCACTTTTGCCCTGTGTTCTACTTCCCGCCTGCCAGGAAGTGAGCAGCTGGGCTTTAGCCCATCCCCTCTGCCATTATGTTTCTGCCTTGGAGCTAGTTGACTGTGAGCTGACATTTCTTAAATTATGAGCATAAATAAATTTCCCCTTCTTTGAGCTGTGAATGTTGAGAATTGTGTCCTAGAAAGGGGAGAAATAAGCAATACAGAAAATTGCTACCAGATTGTTGTGATTATACCTGATCATTATGGTTTGTATCTAGTTTCCCCCAAAAGCCTCATGAGCTCAAAAGTGGACCTCTGGGGGAGGTGATTAGATCATGAGTATGTGATATTCATCAGTGAATTAGTTTGCTGGTGAATTTATAGCTGTGACTTGGGAGGTGAAGGCTGTTTGAATGAGGTGGGTCACTGGTGATGTGCCTAGCAGGGCCCATTCTTTTCTCCCCCTTGATCAATCTCTGCTTCTTGCTTCCGTGTCACAAGCTGTTTTTCCTTTGCCATGCTCCTCTGACATGCTGCCCTGCCTTGGAGCCACATGACTATGGATTGAAACCTCTACAGACTGTGAGCTAAAATCAACCACTCCTTTAATTTGTGGATATTGGGTATTGTGGCTCAGCAACAAGAAATTAAGTAGGAACAATATAGATAATTTCTACCAGAGAGTGGAGTCATTGCTGTGATTATAACTGACAATGTGGTTCACATGCTGTTGACATTGGCTTGCAGGAAAATTTTGGAATAGTTTGGAGATACAGGCTGTAGAAACCCAGGAATGCTGTAAGCAGACCTTTATGAACAATTCTGATTGATTCAGCAGAGCAGAATGCTCTGGAATGCACAGTAAAGGCTTCCCTCTTGAGATTTTAGACAGAAGTGCAGATTCTATTGGGAAATAGAGACCGGGAATGTTATATTCTGACAAAGAACTTGTCTACTTTTTGTTCATGTCTGGAGACTGAGAGAGCCTATGATTGAGGGTGGTGAGCTAATTGATGTGGTGGAGAAAATTTCAAAGTAACTCAACATTCAGGCTGTGGCATGGGTGCTACACTGCTGGATTCTTTTAGCCAGATGTACAGTAAGCATCAGGAACAAAAACCAGAGCAAAAAGTCTGAAAAATGCACATCTTGGCCAGAAAAGAAATGAGTGTAAACTGAGGCCAAAGGAAGTGTGCTTGTTGAAGAGATTAACACCATTAAAAAACACTAAGTACTTTGAACCTGGACAAGAAGAAAAATACCTTCAAAACATATCAGGAATCAGCAAGACCCAACCAGTTCCAGGTCCAAAGGTACAAAAGCATAAACTTTTCATTTAAGAGAGCCCCTGGACCCCTGCTCAAGAAGGGTACCTAGGGAATTGGTTCTCTGTGATTCATTTCACTCTGCTCATCCATCTGGGTATTAAGAGGTCTGGTACAGGCATGTCCCAGTTTACTGCTCAAGTTGGCAGAAGAACTTGGAATTGTCTATATCAGTGATGGTGTGTCTTTTGGAGCTTTCAGTGATAACAAGCAGCTGGCTGTGACACATGTGTCATAGATTCACCACCACTGGTCTATATGATACTGTTTTTTTCCTTAAATATTATTAATTTTCAACATAATCTACTGTTAAAAATAAAATTTAATTTTGAATACTTGATTAGTTTTGAATATTTAAAAAAACAGATCTACCATGTATATGGTAACCAAAAGTGAAAAACAGCAAAGAAAATATTTTCTCATTAAAATGTTATTTATATAAAATAAATGATGACATTATTATTTTAGATGAACTGATGGAGTGCTTAAAATCAAGTTCTGTCAACAATAAGCACAGTATTATATGCAATCACAGGTATGAATTAAACAGTATCTGATAAAAGTTTTATGAAATGATATAGAGTAATTATCACATTTTATTCAAGTATAATTACCCCTAATAAACACTATGTGGCTATTCAAAAAAGCTGCTTATCTTTTTAATTAAGGTATCAAAAAATTTTAAAACCACATAGCTATTAAATTTTAAGAAGTTATCAAACATAATGACTGAATCTCAAAGAAAACAAAATACGGTTTTAATTATGAAATTCCTATATATATTGTAAAAAGCCTTTTATTTTTCTGGTTCAGAGAAGTTGCTTATTACTAGTCAGAGTTAATATTAATCCATGATACTCCAATATGATATACTCATTGTTGTGTGACATAAAGTGGGGCCCAATCTGTAATACCTATTAAGAATTTTAAGTAGTATATTTAACTACAGGTTATGTTACTACAACTGTATTTTACCCTTTCATCTATAGTGCTCTACAATGGCTGAAACTAAACTGAATAAGTACAAAACATCAAAAAGAAACGAATAAACATGAGAGTTAACATTTCTAAAACATTCGTATAATTCTACACTTATTTTCAGAACATAAGAATCAATTTAGTATATATATTCTTCAATTTCTTATTCTATACAATGTTACTGCATAAAGTGTGTGTGTATGTGTGTGGTGTGTGTGTGTGTGTGTGTGCGCGTTTTGGTTTATTTTCATTAGCATCAAAATCGTTCTCTCATTTCCAAGAGTTTTACAAAACTGAAATTAGTCCTTCAGTTTCCCAGTTAAGATTTAGGATTAGCTAGTAATTAGTTACTCACAGTGAACAGAAAAGACAAAGCATATGCTTATACTTAATGGATGTGAAAATGCTACATTGTTGTATTTAAGTTATTTAACCTATATAAATGTCTAGATTATTTTCATTTTTTGATTTTAGTAGTTTCTTTTCACAGTTCTTTCTCTTTAGTGATTAATTTCTTACTTGCTTTAGCCTATAAATAGCATTAAGTAAAATTCCGTTGTTACAAATAGCAAATCCTCTTCATTGCAAGAAATAATTTAAATACTGTTTCTCTCAATTCCCTTCTATTTAGGGTTAGGATTGGGTTATATAGCTTCATCCACATGTATTATAAAGAAAGTCTATGTGTTCCCATGTTCAAAAATTCCTATTGTTAACAATTTTCATACACAGTATTTGGGGATAATCTAAAAGTAATGTAGATCATGGTATCAGTAATATTTCAATTTAATTATATATTTAATTTACTTTTTAAATGTCTGAATCCATGTGTTAGTTTCCCCTCCATAATCTAATTCCATAGGTCATCAACTTTCAGAGTAGAATCTTGGAAAAATTAAAAAGCAACTTACTGTGAAATAACCATCCATGTGTTTGAGATTAGGGCATGTTTGGCTACTTCCTAGCTCTGTAACTTTGTGAAAATTATTCAATGTATCTGAGTCTCAATTTTTACATCTATAAATGAAAATGTTATACTTGATGTACTGGACTAATATCAGTAAAATCTTTGAAGCAAAGTCTAGTATGTGATAAATACTCAATGAGATTTTGTGTTTTTCTTTATTCTCTCATTTATTTTTTTAATGAAGTCTTCTCTTTCCCCTCTTTCTTTTTTTGTCTTGACAATCTTAATATACATTGCCCAAAATGTGTATTTTAGACTACCAATGTATTTATCAAGGGGAAAAAATCTGAATTAGTCAAGTATAATACAAAAGTAGAAAGTGCTTCAACACAAGTCTTAGAGTCAGAATTATCTAAGTCAGCATGAGAATCCATACAAAATACCAGTTGGTATTGTATGTTCTTTACTCCTTTTATCACTAGGATTCTCCACCTGAGAAACAGAGGTAAGACATACTTCAATGAACCATTGCAAAACTAAAATGTGAAATGCTTAGGTACAGTGTCTGTCAAATAGAAAAGTGTGGCGTAAGTGATACTTCTTCAAACAATTCTGCCCTCTCTTTCCATAACCCATCAAAAGTAGTTGAAAATTTTCCATTTTATACCATTTAAGACAAAAATCAAAACAAGACCAATAGCTGCAATTTCATCTGTGACTGTAAGTCTCAGCATTTCCTGGCTACCCATTTTCTGTGAAATGAAGTCTGATAAAGCTGAATATAATCAAGAGAGCAGGGCATAATATTTTTTTTTCACAAATAGTTTTTGGCAATGACTACATGAGGCCAGTAGGAACAGTTTTTCTCCTTTTTTTTCAGAAAATGAAAAAAGAACCTCCAAACTACCTATTGGTTAAGTGCTTACAAATTGTTTGGTTTACTAAGAATATATATACATATATACTTATATATGGACATATAGATATTGAAAGGGTATACTACTTTAAAGATGCACTCATTTCTTAATGATAAACGTGACTTACTGAACATACTTAATACTGATGTTTATTAATTTTCATAGAAATGAGAGGATGAAGATAAAATCACAATTTTATTTTAAAAGGATATTTCTCAGATAGCTTAGAGATCTATTAGAAAAAAGAAAATTAAAAATAATAAAATCACAGAATATAAAATAAATGAATCTAAAGCAAATAAGATGTTGAAGAGAGGAAGATTAAACTCTTCATAAGATTTTTAATTAAAAATACACATTTAATGAATAGCTTTTGATGTAATACTAAAATACTAAATTCAAACAGAAATTTTAGATGATTTTTTAAAAAACAGAAACATCTGATTCTAATTTCCAAATTTAAATTTGAAGTTATAATACAAGAATCAATGTAAACATCAAAAAAATGAGAATATACTATTTCTAAGAAAAAATGTTAAACCAGGTACAGAAGAAAATATCTGTCTTTATTCTTGAATACTGTTTAAATAGAAAAACATATTTAGGTAAGAATCTTCACAAACAACCCTTTCATTTCAGCTTGATGTAAAAAGAAGTAGATTATAAAAACAATGCCGAAAAGATAAAATATATAAAAATTTAAGTACAACCATTGGTCACATGTCATTGCTTGGAAAACTGTAATATAAAAATTATACATTCCCATAAGCCTCCAAAAGCAACTATTTCCAGTGAACAAAAACCTAATGACAAATTATCTTTTTGCCAAATTAAAATAATATTGTTTTAATAGGGTCACATTATCTTAAAAATCAAATTGTTAATATTTGTACAATCTACTTGTGAAACTCTAAATTTTATTTATGCACAAATTCACATAAGATTACCATATGTAACATTTATATAGAAGAGTGTCTTGATATTAAATATAGAAATTTATTTCTGAGGAAAATTTGTATGGGAGGAATTCTAACATTACTATGTATAAAACAAAACAGTTATTAATTATTTAGAAGAAAGTGGCATATTTACATATAATTCCCATTGACTGGTCATTTAATTATATTTTAATCTTTTTCATGAGACTTTAAAGTTTTATGCCAAAATTGGCATTAAACAGTACCAAAACTCCATTTTTCTTTCTTTCTTTTTTTTTCCCGGTACTGGGGATCAAACTCGGTTCCTTGCACTTGCGAGGCAGGGCATGGAACCACTGAGCTAAATCCCAGGCCTCCAAAATCCATTTTTCATGTATTACAAGTCCCTAAAAACCTAACAAGGATGAGAATTTAAACACATTTAAACTTACCCCATTTAATGGATATGTTTTCCATCCTAGCTCTCCCAGTACAGTAGTTGTATCAAGCAACACAACTGGAAGTAAACAAATAAAATTTGCATGAATTTCTCAACTGAAAAATATAATAAAGTTATTTAAATAATTAACATTAATTACCCTCACTCTTGTTTATCACATGAGCTTTAATAAGTTATATTTAAAATTTTATATATATATATTAAATATAAGCATCTAACAACAATATTATTTCATGATAAAATACATGGTGATAATTTTAAATGCATTTAGGTTTAATAAGGCTAAGTGAAATAAATAACTGAATAATAGAACTTATTCATGTTTATCAGATTTTAAAAACTAATGTTATTAATTTAAAACTATGAAAATACCCAACTTCACTTATATTTCCAATTCCTCCAAATATCCCTTGTAACCTTCTAAACTGATCCCTTTCCCCTCCCATCTTTAGGCAACTGCTAACCTGCCCCTATAGCTTTGACTTTTCCAAACTATCAAATAAAGAACCCATATACCATGTATTCTTTTGAGCTTGGTTTCTTT
Organism: Heterocephalus glaber; assembly: GCF_000247695.1. The sequence goes on along the minus strand of NW_004624789.1, from coordinate 9,345,009 downwards.
CATTTAGCATAAGACATCTGAGATCTATCTATACTGATTCATAAGTACCAATAGTCACTTACTTTTTGTTGTAAAAATTATTTTACTGTAATTTGCTAGCTGATGAACATGTGGGCCACTTAACGTGTGTTTAAATTTTTTAAAATACAGTAAATGACACATTGCCATTAATTGCCCTCAAAAATATTTTTCCTCATTTGGGCACACTTATGCCATCATTCTTACCACTTCTGGAATCAGTTCCAGAAGTCCTCTCTTGTGAGTGTCACAGTTGTGCTCTCATGATTGTTTGGATGTCTGGAATCAATTTAAAATGCTTCCATTCCATGGTCCTTTTGACTTTGGGGAAAAGCTAGATGTTGCACAGTACCAGATCTAATGAATAAGGTGGATGCGAACACAAGGAAATGTTTTCATAAAAGTGCCTTTCTAATGGATGGCACTTGGCAGTAGCATTTACTGTATCTTCTATCATTCCTCCAAAGACACTCATGAAAGACGACTTCCAGAAAATGGCAAGAAGGATGGGATAAGCATGTTCAAAGCAGTAGAGGGGATATTTTAAGAGACATTAATGACAATGCATCTTTTACTGTAATTTCTTTAAATTTAAACATTCATTCATTTTTTCAATCACCCATTGTACATAAAGCCACTGTAAACTTGCATGTATAGATTTTTACATGAACTTATACTTTAATTACTCCAGGGCAAATAATTAGGAGTACGATTACTGAATTACATGCAAAATACTTCATTTTAAAACTTTCTGTCAAAATGGATTAAGAATGGTTATGAAATGTTATATTCCCGAGCATTTTTTCCACATATCGGGCCTGACTATTGTCTAGCATTTTAAACTCATTCTAACAGGTGTGTCACACAATGTCTCATTGTTTTAATAGGCATTTTCCTTAAAAAACAAAATTTCTTTTTCAACATTTAAAATTTATTTATTTGGAAAAAAGAAAAACTGGACTGTTTTATAACATTCTAAGTTTTATTAGTTGATCATGAGATACCACTAAACATGCTTCCTCATTTACTGTATTTCCTTTAAATCATTAGATATAGCCAGTGACTTGATCAGATTCAGGTTCCATCTATTTTTATTTTTATATTTTATCAGTCAAATTCATTGGTGGTCTTTTATAGAGCTAATATTAGGAAAGAAGGGAATGGAATTAATATGAGAAAATGAAAAAAAGGAAACAAAGTCTTTGTAAATAGGGAGGGATGGAAGGGTTGAAGGGAGGGCAGGGGAGGGGAGAAAAAATAAGAACCAAGAGAGTATGTAAGGGTGCATATCTCCAATGATGAATGCCATTATATTATACACCTGAAATGTACCAATAAATGGATGTACAAAAAAAAGAAAAATAGGGATAACAATGTCTACTAAGGCCAAAAGAATCTGGGAATACATTTTAATAAGTTTGCACTAGAAAAAAAATTAATATTTGATCATACTTGAGGGTAATGACTAAAAGTTTGAAACACTTAAAATGTGCTTAAATTCATGCATTCCAAATGTTAGTAAATACCTTGTGGTAGCTTCGCAGAATGCTAGAAAAGCATTACTTTTAAAACTGGTAAACAAAGTGAGAAGAATAAAACATGTATGTTGCTTTTTCTATAGGAACTATTATTGCTTATCAAAATAGTTAATGAAGGACATTTCTCTTATTGAAATATTCTATTTAATTAATGAAGAAGAATGACTAAATAAAGTACACCATTTGCTACTCCTAATGAATTAATATTTTTAGCTAATGGGTTTCCATGGCTGCTAAAATCACAAAAAGAAATAAAAGGTGAAATAAAGGGCTACAGCTTTTTAAAAGGGTTTTTAATAGTTTACTCCATATCAATATAAAATTCAAAAAGGCTAGAAGTAACAGAAATAATGGATAAAAAGTACAGAAAGGATAAGATAAACATAACACACACATACATACATACATACATACATACATACATACATACATACATACAGAGACATCTAGGTTCATTCAGGGCAACAAAAATAATTCCACACATTACAGAAAAAGCTGAGCACATCATTATTATAACTATGAAAAAAACCATAAGTTTTATCTTTATAAAAGTTATTTTTTACTTGTGGGATAAAGTATTCCAAAATTTCAAATGTCTATAGTATCAATATCTATTTAAATTACTCAAAATTTAATGTTATGAGTGCATTTTTACTTTTGAAATAATTTATTAGTTCGCTAACCAATGGTGAAAATGACAATAATAATTCTTAATCACTGTACTAACCAATGTCTATATTCTCTCTTCTTTAATCCCCAAAATACTCTGTAATTTTTCCATTTTAAACAAATTATTATGAAAGTAGTATGTCAAAGAAATACATGCTCTTCTGTGTTCATTTTAGCACAATTCACAATAGCCAAGAAATGGAAACAAATGATAAACTGAAGACTGGATAAAGAAGATGTGGTATGTATACACAGACACTCACAACCACAGGAAGTAATGAAGTCCCATGTGGCAACATGGGTAGAGTGAAATAAGCCAGGTACAGAAACATGAGTATTGCATGAACTCACTCATACATGGAATCTAGAAAGCCGATCTCGTAGAAGTTGACAGGAGAACGGTGGTTACCAGAGGTCATAGAAGTATGGGAAGGGGGATAAACAATAAGCACTAAGTTACAGTTAGACAGCAGAAAGGTCTTGTGTCATTGCACAGTACGGTGACTATAGATGCCAACAATGTACTGTACATTTCAAAAGATTAGAAGAAAGGATTTTGAATGTCTTCACCATAAAGAAATGATAATTTTAATGAAATAAATTTGTTTAATCTGATTTAAAGATTAAATAATATATTAAAATATTACACGCTGGAATCTTGGTGTGTAGAATTTTTTTCTGAATAACTTAAAAATAAATTTAAAATAAATATTTATAAAAAAGTAACCATTTTTCTGTCCTGATTGTGAGTCTATTTAAGATATTTCATCTAAATGAATTCTTGCTGTGTTTGTTCTTTCCAGACTGGCTTATTTCACTTAGCATAATATTCTCCGGGTCCATTCATATTACCACATGGAGTAGGATTTCATTCTCTCTTTTTTCTTTTCTTTGGTACCAGGGATTGTACTCCGGTCCTTGTGCTTGCAAGGCAGGTGGCGGAACCACTGAGCTAAATCCCTACCCCAGGATTTCATTCTTTTTAAAGGCAGGAAAATATTCCACTGTATGCCTACCATGATTTATTTATCTATCTATCTATTGATGACATTTGTTTTCTATTTTCTTTATTGTGAATAATCCTGCAAAGAACATGGAAGTACCAATATCTATTTTAGATCCTGACTTAAATTCTTTTGAATATATACCCTGAAATGGAATTGTCAAATCATACAGTAGTTCTATGTTTAAATTTTTGAGGCCACTCAATATTGTTTTCCACAGTAACTGTGCCAATCTACATTTCATCCAGTAACAAGCAAGGCTTGTTCCCTTTCTTCATATTGTTGCCAATATCTGGTAATTTTTGACAATAGCTGTCCTAACAGGGGTAAACTGATATTTCAGTGTGCTTTTTGATCTGCATATCCCTAGGTGATATTGAGGATATTTCACATACATGCTGGTCATTTTTATGTATTCTTTGCAGAGATGTCCATTCAAGAACTGCATCTATTACTTAATTAGATTATTTATTTTTCTACCTCTGAGTTACTTTTTTCTGTATTTCCCTCTCTCTCTCCCTCTCTCCCTCTCTACCTTCTTCCCTCTCCCTCTCTCTCTTCTCAACTCTCAAACTATACATGGGCAAGTTCATGGTACTGGCAAAAGAACAGACCTGAGGATCTGGAATAGATTAGAAGATACAGAAGCAACTCCAGACATACTCAGCCACCTCATCTTTGACAAAGGAGCCAACCACCATCATTAGAGGAAAGAGAGCCTGTTTAATAAATGGTGTTGGAAAAACTGGATTTCAACCTGTCAGAGATTAAAACTAGACCCATACCTATCACCATACACTAAACTAAGGTCAAAGTGGATTAAATATCTAAATATTAAGACAGAAACACTAAACTTGCTGGAAGATAAGTTAGATAGAACTCTTGAAGACATTGGCATAGGAAAAAACTTTATGAACACAACCTCAGTAGCACAGGAACTATCAAAAAGAATCAACAAC